>JAQIXS010000636.1:0-41463 GCA_034700785.1 Rossiulus vilnensis | reverse complement strand
TTGCGTCGTTAAAGACGTCGCGACGGAAACGCCTAGCATGTCCCTAGCCTTAGACGGAAAACCATGGTAATTCATCTGAGGCCTCGTTGGAGGCTGTAAACTTTTATAAGCGCTAGGCACCCGTTTAGAGGCCCGATTTTTTTTAGTAACAAGGGGGGGGGGAGGATAAACCATCGATGTTTGTTTGTTTATAAGATTTTCTGTCATTTCTTTTTTACGGAAAGCCCTTACTAGGCCAGCCCATTAATTTGTTGCCATTATCAAAGACGTTTTTACTCACGATTTCGGACGGCTGGATGTTTTCGCGCTGGGACGCCTTTAGCACCGTCTTGCTGGGGGCCAAGGTCGTCGGGGTCAGCGATTTCTCCAGCCGAACGTTCTCTGTATCGTCCGAGGAGGACATCTTCCCTGGCGGCTGACACGGGCTAAATGTGACGACAAGGAGAAAATGCATTAGCAATTTTCGCGTGGGGAGCGGGTGCGCAGGCGCACAGGGGAGGGGATGAGATTTTTGAAAGTTTGTCAACTAACTCAGCCCCGATCCGATGGCGAAAGATTCTTCTAAAAATAGTGCCGGAAAACAAACAGGGGTAATCCACAAAATTGACCCCCACTCCCCCACAATTGTATACAATGCAAGGTCCTTCAACTGAATGTAAATCAAGTCCAATTGAAATGCAAATCGAAGTCTAATTGAATGCAATGTTCCCTGACCTAACCAGTTTTTTAAAGAAATTTCCCTGATCGCTGTAAATTAAGAACATGACAAGCAAATGTGCGATTTAAAAAAGGGGAAATCCCTATTTCTATACACGCAGGACTAACAGCGCACGCCATAACTGGCAACAATTGTTCTACACTCGGTACTGTAAACTCCATATTTTCCAGAACTTTTGCATGCCATCGAAATTCTTTTAGACCATTAAAAACACGAATTTTCCACACCCTTTGATTCCAGAAGGCTAAACGTATATGCTCTACTAAAGAGTGCATCAAAGTACAGAAAATTGACGGTTAAGACTGCCTTAACTCCGTACATTCGAGGGGAATTCCTTCGACTTTAAATTTGCATTGAATGCAAGTGTAATTTCATGAAGTTATTTATGCAACTACACGGAGACTTCCTGGTCCATGGGGCAATCGACTGGAATTCAGCCGTCGGCTAAACTCCAGCCATCGGCTAGCCCAAAATAACTTTCCCATGGGCAAAGACCCTAGCCATTACCAAATGCTATTACAGCAAGTTGGTTTACCCAGCAAGTTCGCAATCAATACGCCAGCGAGGGATAGTTTTCAACGCTAATCAGGTTTTACGACCACAAAAACACTTCGCGCTTGTGTTATCTAGTGCATTCCAAAATAATTTCGCCAGCGAGCGATAACAAGCGTAGTCTGTGGACGAACAAGGGCTAATGGGCCTGTGATCACCATTTTGCAAACGAATGAGAAAGGGCTTACCCTTAAACAGCTTTAATCCTCGAGCGGATGTAGATTGAAATAATATCCTGAAATAAAAACCGGAGGAAAACTAAAACCACAAGCTGGACAGGAGGACGCTTTGGACATCAACTGAAATGACGGTTGTCGCCAGTTCGTATTTCTCGGATTTCGTTCAGGGCCCACGCTGATTGGCTGCCGAGCTGGTCACGTGACCAGCTGCCAGACCAGGGTGCGTTTCGAATCGCACCTTATCGTGCAAAGAGTTACCTTAAGCCTGCGACGATCCTAAAAAGCACGTTGTAGTATCGAAACGAAACGAAAATTAGAGATCATTGTCTTCCACTTATTATATTAAAAATTAAACTAAAACATTAAGATTATAAAGTGGTGCTGATTAATAACTTACTTAATTTAGGTTATCTGACCTTTTGCATTTCAAGACATAAGTTGAAAGTTTTTTATTACACGAGCTATCAGTTTGGTATGGGACCGTCCCACCGCGAAATGCAGCGTCCTTTAGCACTAGCGCTTTAAAAAAGGACATTCCATAAAAGGCTGTCCTCCCACAAGAATTTTTATAAGGGTGATCCATAAATTTCGTCAATGAAAATATGGGATCGGGGAGGTGGCGAAAACTGGACACTGCTGGACAGGGAGTTAAAGAAAATGGGACGCCCAGACTGTCAGCTGTAATTTCCGAATTTAATTCAGAAAGAAATCAGTAAAATCTAGGTAAATGTGACTGAATACTGAGAAAAAATGTTTCACTTTACTGCCGGCTGTGTTTATGACAGATGACACCATCAATCCGATGCCTATAAAGAAATTTGCAAATAATATTGTGCATTTTGTTCAGTGTGAAAGCATTTTTCGAATCGAACTGGACATGCTCCGTAGACGCCATATTGTAGTATTTTTTCTCGCAGTCCATACTATGTCTGAGAATTAAAGACCCGAGTCGTGCAACTTCTGAATGTTCAGTGAATAATTTATTGTTCTTGCCATGCCTCCAAGAGAATTTGTTGGACTAAGCCTTGCACAAATCAATCAAACCATGCACGAGATTGATGATCCAGAATATGGCCAAGTGGCCTCTTGATTGCACTCGTTACTCGAAGATGTTCTTTAATTTGTCCAGGAAGGTGGATTTTGGGCAGTCCTGGCGCACGAACTCGAGCTCGCCGGGGATCTCATTCTCCTTGAGCAGCGCCTTGACCTTGTCGAGGGTCGCATCGGACATTTCCGGCGTCCGGCTGTAGACGTTGATGGAATCTGCGAATGAACCGGAAGTCCCATTAGAACTGTGGTGGCCATCTTGCCTTGCCCAAAACGCCGAAAATATCGCCGTACTTACATGCGTTTCTGTTTATTTCGTCGAACTCGAAAACGTCCACCTTGACGAGGTAATCATCGTAATCGGTACCCAGAATCACCATCGTGGTCGTCGCCATTTTGTTGGACACTAGCAGGGAATATCCCCAAAATTGTTTATTGAAATTATCCTTCACCACTAAAATTTCGGTGGAAAAAAGGCTCTTGAATAATCCATTTCCCCCTGCCCCTCCCCATTTTTCATCAGAATTTCATCCACATCTACTCATTCTTCCTTCCAAGAAGGATACATGTCATGTGCACGTATTACGGATTGTATGCACATTTTCATTAAAAAACGTCATTTTTGAGGAAAATTCACGAAATATTTTGCACATTTTCAAGAACTTCCCGGCGTACTTACGCTCTTTCATGTCGAATTTCGACGTTTCTTTTTCAATGGGTTCCACTGTGATGGTTTTCTCTATCTTGGCATTCAATCTAAGCAAACAGAAATCAAAGTTTATTTTGTGGCATAAGGTCCATCCTCTCAGACATTTTTATTTGTCGAAATAAATTTTGAAAAGGTCTTACACGTAGGTGGTCACTTGTGCTTCGATGGCTCCGCCCTCTTTAGGGGTGCCAATAAAGCTCCAGCAGTGAATTGGCAGGGAGGGCATGCCATTGTTGAGGTAATAGTGGCCGTACCATTTTCCACTGGCCTGTTTCGAAAAATAAAGCACAATTGGCACTCAAAGAGCACAAACTTTGGAGAAAAAACACTAAACGTAATGTGTGTTGATTGGACTTTCATTGATGCCAAAGAATATTTTTTTTAAAAAAAAAATCATTTAAAAATTATGTCTACTGGATGTTTAATGTTTTGAAAGAACAGTTATTTTGTAAAGAAAAAACTGTTTGAAGCTATTTCGAAAAAAATCATGTTTTAATTATGTCTAATGGATGTTTCATGGCTCCAAAGAACATATATTTGGAAAGAAAAAACTGTTTGAAACTATTTCTATTGGCCTTTCACAGGCTCAAGGTAAAACACGCTACAAAAACGACATTGTGAAAGAAACTATGTAAAATTACGATGACTGAAACGTTTACCAGCCCAAAGAACCAATACAGCAAAGAGCAGCAATTTTGAGAAAATCTTGCTCGAATAACAGCATAAAGTTACAAAAAACGCTATCAAAAACGATGTTTAAAACAAACAAAAAAACTATCAAAAACTACGAGAAATAAGCATGCAAAGCTTATCGTGATTGGAATGTTGAAGGGCGAATGGTACGGCAGTTTTGAAAAATATTTTGAAAAATACTTAGAGAAATACTCAAAAAATAAAAAATAAAAACCCGGAAAGTTTGAAAGCAACTTTTAAAGAAAAATTACGGCAGGCATGTTCTGTTGGCTTGGGACCTTTCAACTGTGTTTACCTTCTCGTTATCGAAGCTGTCCATCTGTTTGAATTCTGGGGCCTTTCCAGGGTTCCCAGGCAGGTCCAGCTTGTCCACCAGGGCCGCAGCGACCACCGCTACGCTGCACAGGGTGACGAATCCAAAAGCGACGAATTTCATTCTTGATGGTTGCAAGAGTTTCGGGGGTTCCAAGAGGTGCTTGTCTCTGCCGGACCAAGAGTGATCTTTCGCCTCCCAAAACACTGCTTTTAAGCGTTCCTCACATGTGGCTGCTTCCACGAGGGGCATTCATCAAACTGTCGATTCTGCATTAAGTGTCAGGGCCGCTGCCTTTGACTGCTGACAGTTGCTTACACCGCAATTCTTTTCTGGCCTCCTATGTCTGCTTCAAAGGCAGCCTCTTGAACCAGAGATGCCTTGGAAGGTAGCACCGAAATGTGGTTACCGTCATCTTCAGCAAGATAAACACCAAGATATCTTGACAATATGACGTCACATTTCGATACCCAGGCGATGTCAGCCTGAAGACATGCAACCCGACATAATCTTGGGAGGTATTTCAAATCATAAAAAATAACATGTGCCAAAATATTCTAAAATACCAAAAATATCATGAATTGGGAATTTGAGTATACTATGGAATACATCTGAAACTATATTGCTCGCGAAATATTTTAAAATATATTCTGACGTGTATGTTGAAATACAGCATATCCCAACATCATGTGGGATATGACGTCAACCCTTGAACACCAAATATTACATCGAAAACGCAAGACAGAATGGGACGTCAAAATGCCCAAAATTATGTAAAAGATCTGTAAAAGATACACGATAATTACACAAATTTCAATACAATATTAAAGCTTGAAAATATATAATACCAAAATAAAAACATTCAATATCAGAACCGCAATACATTATATGATGTCAAGATGGACGAAAATGACAAAAATATTCTAACATTGAAAATAAAAATATCTGCTTCAGCTTGCACTGAGGTAAAAAATTGCATCACAAAATTATGGACACCAGGTGCAAGCCTTGATATGGCCTTGATCCTGCGAGCATGGCAAAGCATTTCTAAAAATAGAACAAAATATCACACGAGCGTCAACCCGATTATGCTAGCAGCTACATGTAGCACAAAAGGTTCGGATGACGTTAGTTAAATCTATTTCAACACAATGTTTTTGCATAAATGACCAAACACTGATGGCATAAGGTGAAAAGCTTTAAAATCAAAGCAGTTTTGAAACTGAGCTGAAACTGACATTTTTGAGTTGACATTTTCGAAAAATTAAATACAAATTATGGACTGTGGTCAACATTTCTCTGGAATTTCAAGCAACGGAACACCATAAAAACTATTTTTTTAACCGAAATTTCAAATGACAAACATTGGCCGAAATGTAGACACAATTTTGCTCGAAAATATTGTTAATTAATAAAACGCCATTTGCATAATATTTTAAAAAAGGAAGATTCCAAATTCTGTCCTTGCTTGCATTTATGTTGGAAAACATCAGGCTTTATTATAAAAAAAATTATAACAAAAATATAAAATTATAAAAACAGTTTCAAATCAATTTCATGACGTAGTTTACAAAAAGGAAAGTTATGGACAAGTTCAAAATAGGCCGATAAAATTGTAGCATAAATTGTACAGTTAACACTGCAGTTTGTTGTAAAAATCAGTAATGAACGTCAGGAAATCATTATTTCAGTCAACATTTCCACGAAAAATTCGTTTTCCATTCACTGCCATAAAATATTCCAACATGGCGTCCAACGAGGCTTAGAACTGCTTCCTATTTCAATTTGAACTTCATTGGCAGAAACCGTTGCATTTTCATCAAAAACGTGAATGCGAGATCCTTCTTGGAGAGAGTACGTTTGCGAAAGATTATATAATGTTTCAGCTCACCTAAGACAAGTGTCGATCTTGATAGAAATGAGAATTTGACGTTTCCTCCTCAGTCCTACTGACCGATGGATGTGAAGCACCAAACAGTCCAAGGATCAGTCCAGTTCAAGGGATCAACGAGGGCATCTCGATGAAGTAAACTGAAATACACCGATAAAGCTGTTTGAAACGCTGTTGAAGGGTAAAAACTCCCTGGTTTCATGTATATTTTGGAAATTCGAACGCCTTTCAAAAACAGAACTTGAAATAGGGCGCGTGATGACGTCATCAGCTGCTGTTGCGTCACGTAGCGGGAGCGGCGAGAACCTCTCCACAGATCCTCAGATTTTTCAGTTGCACATTCTCGCAGTCTAAATTAAATCTGCCGTACTAACCGACAAAATCGCAATTTTGTGGTCACCGGCATATTCTCCATTAATAAATAAATCCTTCAAATGACACCTTGGCAGCATAATGAAGTTATCAGCAATATTGAAATTCCCGAAATCCTTGCCTTCTTGGTGCATTGCCGAACTAGCCTGGTAAAGGTCAGAACGCTCCAATCTCGAATATCGCTAGAATTGATATAGTCAATGATCAATTATTTGAGATACAGGTACTCGATCTCAGTTTGCCTTTCAAGTAGGTTTCCCAACGTTTAACGAGCCGATTAAAACGAAAGCATTATTTCCTCGCTCACTTTGAGCTGTTGAACTATGAACTCTACGAAAGTCGCCATCTTTCTGCTCAGCTCCTCTCCCCTTGCCGCCCGAATCAGTGAACACAAAGCTCGCATTTTCGCAATCCAACACCCGTGACTGACCTAGAAATCTTGTCATTCACTTTCAAAAATACTTTCACAACACTTCCTAGCGTTTTGTTTAGGTTTGGACTTTTGAACCCGTCGCATTTTTCCACCGGGCAAAAATTGCGAGTTCAAACATGGCCGTCACCAAGTTGGCTTCACCACGTGGCTCTTTGTTGCCTATATACATGTAGAAGATTGGAGGGACTATCAAGTACTGTCGCGGGTAAGATGAAGCCACGGTAAAGCCACCGTGTTTTGAGATTAAAGTCTTGAGATTAAGTTTACTGCTTGTCATTTCATCGTCATTTTCAGTACAGGTAGAATTATAAAACATGACAGTGCAAGGGCAATAGCCTACTGATGGGATTGAGTTGGCTACTGACGATAGCAACACTGACGCGTACCTCAAGCTTTATGGCATATTGGCATTGTCAAAATCAAAGATTGACAGCAATACTGACCATGTGTAGGGGCAATACTAATGAATTAGTAGATTACTGATCGGTGATTCCATCACTGGAATGCCGTAAAATCGAGAATCTGACACAAAGATCAATACTAATGACACAGACGAATACTGATAATTCCAGCATTGCTGCTGACCTTGGAAGGTCAATAATACTAGTTGTCAAAATGAAAAAAAATCTGACTGACAGTATTGCTGTTCATATGTAATAACACTACTGTTATTTCGTATATTAAATACTGGTGATTCCAGCACTAATGTTCATTGTGGGTATTTTGCCCCATTACCAAACGGCATATGCTTGCTGACTGTAGGGTACTGAGTTGAATTGAATACATGGTTAAGCATTCTGTCAAAATCGAAATATTGATGGATTAAATCTGCATAATCAAGGTGTGGAGTTCCACTTTTCACCGCCGTCGGACAGCACAAGATGTCGGATAGACCGCTTCCTGGCAACGACAAGGGCATGCCATCGCCGACCCAGCAGGAGCGCCGCGTGGTTCGGCAGAAGTACCGCGAGCTCATGGACCAAACACGTAAGCATTGCCTCGATTTCCCATCAAAGTTAGACCAATGACCACCCAGTCCCCCACCCGCACTATGTCCTAATCACGCTTCACTGGAAATCCTCCAGTTTCCGCAACTGCTGGCCTTACCGTTTCAGAAAAAGCTGAAGAGAAGGACAAGAGTCTGGAGTGTCTTACGTCTACCTTAGTGGAAGCAGACGCCATCTTCGATAGGCGTAAGTAATTATGTCCACGATGAAACTTGTTACCTGGGTCTTTTCCATTTTCTCGAGGACTTATTTTCATCTTCAAATCCAACGCCCTTTTGGAAGTCCTCGTCGCAGTTTTCCAAGACTCCAAATTCTCAAATTTTTTTTTAAAAAGCAAGGAGTTAAAAATTTAGACATTAACTGGATCAGCTTTGATAATGATTCCAGCCGTGGTATTTTTTTTTGTTAAGTGCCTCTTTTTTTACGAAAATTGTTCAGTGCCTCAGATGCCGCGGGAAGCAGCCCTGGACTCCAAGCTCGTGAGCCAGCTGTCCACGCTGGGGGCGGGCATTGCCCAGAGCCTCGACACCAACGTGATCACGTTCCACCCGGCGGAGTTCACCGAGCGGCTGGTGAGCCTCTCGTTCAAAGCCCTTTTTTCCGATGCTCACTTTCTGACCTTCTCTTCCCGAATGCGCAGGCCAACTTCGTCAACCCAGTCGACAAGACGATCACCGACTGGGCCGTGTTTGGACGTAGCGTATCCAGCCTCTTCCGCCGGGGCCCATCGCTATCCTTCATGTGAGCGGGACTTCTCGTCCGTTGCTTCGGCCCTTGGCCCTCCAACTTATTTTCCCTGCGTTTTCCAGGTACGGCTCCTTCGAGTCGGACCCGCCGGCCAGCCCCGAGAAGCCCAAGGGCCGGAAGGCCGTCCCGCTGTCCACGGCCACCGAAGCCAAGCAGGCCCCGGAAAAGGTAATGTGCATCTATCATCGCAAAACCTCTGTCATCCTTGGGATGTCAATGCTTCGTTGAATTCGGAAGTGAAGGAGTTGGAGCCTACAGTTGCTGAGGGTGTTGCACCAGGGGATGGGTACTTTTAGGTCATCAGAGGGTTGTTAGGTCGAGGATGACTGAAGGTGTTCGATCTGCACTACGCTGGGTCCAGTAATTTCTTGTCGGCTCGACTTGTTCCAGGTCTCAGAGATGGGTAAGAGCGACAAGGAGGTAACCACCGCCGAAGTGGACAAGGTCCTGCAGACGCTGCGCTACCTGTGCGACAAGCATGGTGAGTATCGTCATGCGCTTTGCGCTGCTGATCCTCCCGTCCCGTCTCATCGCTTTCTCCGCATTCGCAGGTGGACCGCTGTGCTTCTTCGAGTTCGCTGTTCACCCGGAGTCGTTTGCGCAGACTGTGCTGAACATTTTTCACATCACATTCCTGATCAGGGTGCGTCTTCTCATAGTGCCCAAACACGGCTCGTACCGCAAGCTCGGCTAAAATGGCTCAGTTACAGTCGTTGGCTTATCACCAGTTCTTTTATGATCGCTATTTTATTTCTTTGCTTCTCAGGACGGGTATGCCATAATATACCTGGACAACGATGGGTTACCGGTGATCGGTAAGCATTTACGAGTCCTTCGCGCCAGCTTGCGTCACAATCCCCCCAAATGTCTGGTACCATTTTCCTTTTGAGAGGCGATAACGGATAAGACCGGAGGCCCGCGTTCCAACACGCCCAAGCCAGTGAAGAACGAGGTTGTGCTGAGCATGAGCAAGGCCCAGTGGAGGGTAAGATCCTGAGTTGTGAGAACCCTCAATTAGCACCTTAAAAGTACTTGTTTCACATGGATTTCAGGACATCGTCGATGCATTCGACATAACCCAGGCGGTAATCCCTACATCCAGGCCTCCGCCGGGGTGCGCTAGCAAGCCAGGTGGCGATGGCAAAGGACGAGCAGGAACCAGTGGCACGCGCCCGAAGCGCAAAGCTGTGTGAACCTCCGTCGGGTACGCATGAAGCCCCAAGCGGTCTGAATGAAATTTGCGAACGTTGTGCACAAATTTCATTCAAACGGTCCTGGTTTTTTTGCGCACCGGCCGAAACTTGTCGAGTTCCGTTTACATGTTATACATGAATGCTAGCTTCCAAAACGAGGCGCTAGCTGACAAGTTTCTGCCAAACATGTCTTGAGTTTTTTTTTACAAGTTGTATTTGAGAAATAAAGTTGTGTTCAGTGCATATCTGTGCTGTGTTTTAACGTGAGGCGTGCTTATTTTATTTCGTAATATTTACAGCAGCACTTAAGTTTATTGGACAATTAGGAGAAAATGGTGATTGACTCATTATGTTTACTAGAAGGGGAGCTGCCCACTTAAAGACTCATTATCAGAGTCCTTGCCAGTTGAAACAATGGTTCTTCTTTATCGAGGGAGGATTAATTGCCAAATTCTGGTACTTGAACCATGAGTTTTAAAAGCGTTTTCATACAATACTTTCGAAATAATTTTTGAAGGAATCGTATCATAAGGGAAAACTCCATTTGGAATGAGGTTTTTTTATTCAGAAATTATGCTCCTAACACTTACGGGATTTTTTTTGGCATAATTAGCAAAGAAATCGTCAAATCTAGCTTTTGTGTAGATCTCTGTGCGTTTTCAGAATTTTATGGTCTCAGTAAATTACTGGGCAAACCTTTCAGTAAAATCGGGGCTAAAATCCATAATTTCTAATCTAGTTTTTGTACATTTTCGTGTCTTTTTCAGGAATTATATTGTTTATCATTTCTGGAAAAGTTCAGAAATCTATTGGCCTCAGGAACGCCTGGTAAATATTCTGAAAACGTGGATGCCATCTATCACTTTAAAAAAAAAATAGAATTGATAGAAAACTTTCCATTTGTTTTAAATTTACATTATTTATCTCAAATGTTGACAATGTTAGCTAACAATTTTCTTTAAAATTAGGGCCGAAATCCATCATTTTGGAATCTAGTTTTTGTATAAATATACATTGCTTTATTTTGAGGTTTTTAGAAAGTATTTATAATTCCAAATATTGGAAGCAAAATGGCACCCAGATATTGGCACTGAGTTAGCCACATGGCACATGTGTAAACATGTGTTAGCTAGCATTGTCTGGACCAATGCCACCTAGGTGGGTATTGTCTCTAACGAACCAATTAAATGCAATTGGGACAAACGGAAAATCCTCGTTAACAGGTTTGATGACAATACGTTCCCAATTTTAATCCTAGAAATAAAAATATAACAAAAAAAATGAATGGAAAATTGCCTATTTGCATTTGAAAATACATTATAAATAACGTAAATTTAAAACAAATGGAAAGTTTTCTATAAATCTAATTTAAAGAAAGTGATGATAGGTGACATCCACTTTTTCAGAATATTTCTAAACATTTACCCGCCATCAATGCCACTTAATTCTAAAAAAAAGCGAACATTTCACGTTTTACGAAAATGTCTTACAAAAGTTCAAACAAATAAAAACTAAAACAAAATCTTAAATGCAAATGAAAAACAATGACATTTTTTTTAAAATTTTGCGAAAAATCTCTTACAACTTTTCTTTCAAAAAACCCAGAACAAAAATAATACATCCACGATTTCAGAATATTTCCAAATAAAGCATTCCAGGCATTTCAGAGAAGGTGAGCCTCACAGAACCTCCAATTTGTTTACGAGCATCTCCAAATTTTCAAGGTGAAAAAACTTCCCACACCGGGGCTTCCCAGAAAATTGAAGGACAATTACCCTCAAAGGAGGAGTCCATCGTGGAGAAACCTCTCTGCCTATTGGTTGGCACAAGGTGCCGGCAACACGCCTGAAATATAAAACGCACGTAGCAAACATCCACGCCAGAACATTCGCTTTGCACCGAACGTCAAAATGCAGCCTCTTGCTTTTGGGATGTTGGCCACGGCAGCCCTGCTAATCAGTAGCCGGTCGGTGTTGGGGGCCAAGCTGTGCTGTTTCCGGTACGAAGCGGAAGAGGTTCCTCTGGCGAAGGTAGGGCACTTACACCAAAGTCCTTTTTAAAATATTCGACTATTGCACCAAATGTTTCCACTGTATTTATAACAAGCGCCACAACCATCAACAAGTTTGAAATGATTTTGAGACTTTTGGTGCTTACGGCTTTTGCACCAAAATCACTTCCATCTGGGCTTCTGTGATTTAGCACCAAATGCACTTCTGGGCTTCTTGGCTTTTCCAACAAATAGCACTCTCAAACGTTTGCCCCAAATGCACCTGTTCCGAGCTTCCGGGCTTCCGCACCAAACGAACTTCTGAACTTTAGCACCAAATGCACTTCGTATGGACATTTGCACCCAATTGCACTCCTTCCAGAATTCCTGGCTTTTGCACTTCTATGCTTCCTGCCTTTTGAACAAGATGCAATTATTCTGGGCTTCTGCACCAAACGCACATCTGGCATTCTCGAATTTCCAGACTTGCACCAAACGCACATCTGGCCTTCTATGGTTTTGAATAATCCCATCTCCCAGCCGCCACTGCGGGTGGTGCAGGTGCACTCCACTCTCCAGCAGCTTTTCAGGATTTCACCATTCGCACCAAACGATTGAAGGGGATTTTTCCAATGACTTTCCAGCTGGACGGGGACTGGTACGTCCAAGACTACGCGAACGCAGGCAACGTCTTCGAGAATCAGACCTGCGTCAAGATCAGCTTCAGCGTTGACCCGCGGGGCAATGCCGCAACGTTCAACAAGTCGTGGGTGGACAAATGGTGAGCAGCTCCACATTCAAAGAAATAAATATACAAGAAATCGTCCTCTGGCCGTCTTGCAAAAAGTCGTATTTTTCCAGGACCAAGAAAGTGCAGCACCGAGAGTTTTTCATCGTGCAGCGGGATCCTGGCAGCATAGAGTTCCTGGACAATGATGACCGTAAGGCTGCCATGATCCCGAGCTCTGGGGTTTTTTGGAAGGGATATCTCACCTCCTTCCATCTTTTAGCAACCTGGAAGATCACCGCGAGGATCTTGCGCCTGACCGCCGACGGGACCTTCATCCATTCCAGCTGCGAGTTGAAGGGGCCTTGGGTCCAGAACCAAAGTAAGGCTCCATTTCAGTATAGAAAGAAAAGGCTAGGTCCCAAATGATTTTTGTTGGCCTATTTTAAGGTATACTATGTCTGCATCAGTAAATTTGAGAACCCGTGGTCCCTTATATTGCTTTCTCATAGCATTAGTTTATAATATTATGGAAAGGATGACACCAATTCCCAAAAATGACCTAAAATACGTCATAATTGTTATTTAGTGCCTTAATGGTTGCATGCTGATCACACATACCTTGCTCAAGTCCGTTCTCAGCTGCCGCTTGCACGACCTAACATTTGGTGCAATTGTAGGAATTACGACCGCGACCCGCAACCGCCAGGTTGCCCGTGAAGCCTGGCTCAAAGTGTACGATTCGCTGGGGACCCACGTGTTCCAGAGCCACTCCGGGGTGCAGCAGGCCGAGTGCCCCAACTAGACGTCTTGAGCCACCCTGGTCCTGAAATGTCCGAAGAATAGGGTGGCCATTTTGAAAGGCAGTCGAATAATTCTGAATTGAAGCCACGAGACATTACCGAACGCCAGGAATTTGGCATTTTCCAGAAACGGGCACAGGATCAGCCTTGTTCCGGTCTCTCGGCATCTTCGTTGTGCTGGGAAGTCGCTGATAAAAATCTTCAAAAATATTTCAAAAAGCCTTAGAATACCGGAATAGAAAAACTTTCAAGAATAAGTAACATGTAATCAATACTATTCGATCAATTTTGCTACGCATCATTTGGAATAAATTTCACTGTCAATATCCGCGTATTCGATATTTGTCTAATGTACTTTTGCATATCGCCACACAAGAATTTAAAAAAATGTAAACCTAAGCTCATTTTCTTCCGCATTATTTGAATAAAAATATTAAAATTGGATTAGATTCCTTAAAAGTTCAAGTTTTTTTGTTGTACATTATTTGTAGTGAAAAAAAATTCACAAAGTAAAACATCCGAGAATAAATTAGGCCCTACTTTACCTGAAAATACTTTGCAAAATTAACATTTCAGATGTTATCAAAGCATATTCTCCTCAAAATCCAAGCGATTACATTGTCATTTCCTAATAATGTTCAAACAGGTCTTAGATTTTGAGAAAATTTAGTGTATTTTCCAAAATACTTACTTTCGAGGAAAGTAAGGCCAAATTATTCTCGATTGTCTGCGCATTACCATGCTTCCTTTTCCTAATTAAGTACAAAGAATGACAATGTCCGGGCATCCGAGAAGAATTCGGCCATGTGTTCACCGAAACTAAATATTTTTGAAAACTCGCTAAAATTTCGGGTCACCTTAAACGTATTTTTCTCAAAATTCAAACGTTTACATTTTTAAGTTTTGAGATATCATGATAGCACTTAACAGCAGCCAAAAACACAGGTCGGAAAGAGGTTTAGCAGCTTTTAATCTAAAATGCACGTGCCTAGGCCAAACAACGGGTGCTCTTGCGCGACGGTACGAGATGGCATCGAAGAGTGCGGTGCAGCCGTCGGACGTCCGGTTCCATGCATGGGCTTCCCTGGTCCGGCATCCGAGGGGCGCTGCGGCAGGAAAAACGAAATAGAAAACTTGAGTGTTCGAGTTCAAAAAGTCCACGACTACCGATGCCGATGTCCCGGAGCGCTCCACCGCTACGAGGACAGGACACTCGATGTTCCAAACGTTCACTTTGCGGCAAACATTCCAAACGTTCAAAGGGTGAGTAAGTAACGACAATGCGGCAAATGTGAATCTGGGGCAGTCCATCAAAAAGTCGACTTTTGGACCCCCTTACCCCCTCTGGTCCTAACGAGGCTACCGCCACCCCCTGGGCAACTGTTCTGGACAACGTCAGTTCCTCCGTGGCATCATTCTGACTAGAGCAAAGGGGTCGTACATAAATAACATTATCGTAAATTTTAGGTTTCGAGACCCTCCACCACTTGGTTATCTATTTTACTATTTCTGCTTTCCCTCAAAAGTATAAAAATGTCAACTTCCCGTAGCTTTTCAAACGAATTTGGACTTGTGTGTTAACCATGGCCACCACGCAAAAACCATGCCTCAAATACTTATTATAAATGCCAAATTTATTTTTTCCATACGGAGTTGGAAAATTTTATGATTCCAACATGTCTTGTTTCAGAAATTGATTAAACGTGAAAAAACCGAGATCCAACCTCTGAAGTCCATCTTCAGAGTTTGCTTAACTTTTTTCTTCGAGTTTATTTCATTTTTTTTTATAAACAAAAGGGACACTTTCAAACTTATGGTTTGACAACAACAAGTCCGACCCTAGTGAGGTTCCTCCGTGTCATTCTAATACGATAAAGTTATTTACGGATGGCCGATATCGGAAGCTCCCTAACATGCCCCATCCCAGTTTCGTGCTAACGGCATAAAACACCAATCCAAAATAGTGCCACATTTCTTCTAACTCCGGGTTTCGAGAAAGACATCAAAAATTACGATTAAACTGGGAGTGTGACTTCTTAGCAGGGTACCTCCGAAACAAATCCGACCTAATTGGTCATTTCTCTAGTTTCCCCCGTGGCAAGTCGTTAAAAAGCAAATCTGGAAGCGAGCCGAATACTCCTAGTTTCGAAGGACGATAGGGCATTCTCCATCGGCGGCACGACTTTCCAGCCTCGTGGGCAGATCGGGAGCGGTCCAACCGGGGCGCAGAGCCAGTTCCAGAACCCTGGGAGGGGGGTTTTGGCGGGTCCGCAGGGGGGGCGAGATGAAAGGTAGAAAATTACTAAGCCGGAGGCGAAAGCTAGTCGAGAGTAGCGAGGAGGTATGGCACGATTGTCCTGGCGTGTCCGACCCTGCGGCAGGGTCAAACGGTGCAGTAGTTGAGCTTGTCGCCGTTGCGCCGGCTCTTGCCAGAGAAGCACAGGCAGCCGCCGTTGTTCCGCTGCCGCTTCAGCACCTTCAGCGGCTGCTCCTCCCGCTCGCGCTCCGTGATGCACCGCTCGTAGTAGTCGTACTCCTTCAGGTACCTGCGAGAATAAAATAAAAGAGAGGGTGAGATTTCGGCCGGTTCATGGGGTGGTGGGAGCAGGAACCGAAAATAGCATCGCGATGATGATGTCGAGCGCTTGTCTCATGCCTTCTGGAAATGCAGTCGGTTTTGGTTCTCTTCGGAGCAGGACCCTGAAACCCACCAAGGTATCGCGAATTGGCATAGCGACTCGCACTCACCACACGGGCGGCCATCTGTGCCGGTTCAGGTAAGCTTGGTTCTCGGGATGCAGGTTGCGCAGCAGCTTCGGGGTTTGCTTGCAGATGATGTTGTAGTTGACGGAGATGTTGTTCATGCACCAGTCGGCAAGCTGGTCGGCGTTGTGGAGCTGAGGGAAAAAGCGGTGGTTAAGCACTGACAGGAAAACTAATTGGTTCTGGAGAGATCAAGGGGCATCAAGATTGAAATAGAAAAGAAAGAAAAAGGCACATTTTAGTGAAGCCTGGCACTGGCCTGAATGAAAGTTTGGAAAACCATGCCCAGGTAGCAAGTGTTTTAAACGATGTCCAACATTTGGTCACGTTTTGACAATTAGGGATATCTTTTGTTACACGTCCCTTAACACCAAAAAAATGTATTTCCTTTAGGCGTTTTGGAAACCACACAAAAACAACAAAATGTAGTATTTTTTATGTGAATTTGCGATGTTCTAAACGGAATGACAAAAAAGAACGTCATTTTGGAACATCCGAAAATGTCAAAAGATCAAGTCATTTTTATGTCAACTTGGGATGCTTTGGAACACGAATGAAGTAAGGTCTACATCGTTTATGAGCACGTCCAAAAATGATAAGAAAAGGAGTTCAATCTGATGGCGTTTTGCTACACGTATCAAAATAACAAAAAAAAGCATTTTTTTGTGATGTTGAGACACATTCCAAAGCACGTTTTATGATCTGCCAACCAAACCAAGCCACTCTAGCACGGGTTAAATCTCGGGAGTGTAAAAAACCATGTCTTTCCAGGATAATCGTCCCATACCTGAGAGGGCTCCAGGAGGTGCAGCGTCTCCTCCGTGACGTCGCAGCCGGTTTCGCATGTCAGCTTCAGCTGGTTGACGATCTGGCTCTCAACAAGCGAGATGAGCCGAGGCAGGCACAGCCGGTTGGCCAGCGCCAGGATCTCCACGCAGTCGCTGGGCTTGACCACCGGGCAGTTGTCCGTGTACAGGTAGTAGAGCAGCCGGCGGAAAATGTCCTCCCGCACCCCAGGGAACCGCACCTGAATGGGGCGAAGGTGGAACGTAAGCAGCGAGAACATTGGGGGGAAAACTGGGAGCATGCCAGGACTGCTCACCACTTTTGCAGAGCTCTCGCGGAAGTCCCCGCTAAACATGGCGCCCATCATATCACAGCGGCACATGAGTAATGGGCGATGGGCGGCGCAGGTGCCATCGTCTAACTGGAAAAGGACATCTGCAAGAACGAGGAAAGCGGATTTCAGGAATCGGAAATTTGGGCTCGCAAAAGAGCGACTTCCAGTCTGGAGAACCCCAGTCTGGAGAGGTCCTCGTTGAAATATCGTTCGATTTCGGGTTTTTTCTGAGAAATTCGTTGTTCCCAAAAACCTTAAAGGCCGTTGCGTGTGACAAGTGGAAAAACTGATATTTCAGAGGTCCGGAGAACTGAATAGGATCTTCGGCAAATTTTGCGCGAGCCGCTCACCCGAGAAGAGACCCCTGTCAAGGCACATGTCTTTCAGGTGGGTCCTCACGTCCTGCAGGTAGTTCAGGCGCAGCTCGTTGTTCAGGAAGTCCTCGCCGTTGATGATGTCGGCGACGTAGAGCTGCAGCTCGCTGAACTGCATGAGGGTGGCGGCCTCGCAGATCTCCTGCTAATCGGAAAGCGGGCGTTAAAGCGACGCCGGAAGCAAGGGCAAAAACTTTCAAAAATAGAGCAAAAAAAAGCAATGCTTACGGCTAGATTGCAGTTGGTGGCGAGATTCAAGGTGCCGGTGTAGAGAAAGTGGAGGCAATGCTGCATGGCGGTAACGGAGATGGACGATGAAAGGGTCACCACGGTTTGGACCTTACCTCGGTGATCTAGCCCGTCGTACTGCAGAAGAAAACAGTGCTTGTCAAAAACTTCCTCTCCACTTTTCCAAAACGTTCATGTCTTGCAAAGAGCTTAACCAAAGGCTGCACCTGTTGGATCTGGATGCTCTGGAAGGCGGGGTGGTCGAACTCCTTGTAGACGCCGGGCGTCTCGGAGGTTTCGGCCGGCAGTTTCACCTCCCCGCAGACAGGCAGATGCGGGTTGTTCACGGGTTGGTCCCAGGAAATGGAACTGCTGCTGTCGTCCGGGATGAGCTGCTCCGTGTCGGCGTTGAAGTTGCCGACGGACGTGTCGTCGATGGTGCTGACCTGCGAGAGCGACCGTTTGGCGGAGCTATCAGTCAACTGCTTTGCAAAACGCATTGCAAAGAAATAAGTTTTTGAACAAATTTGGAACTGGAGTACGAGAGTCCAGGCCCCAGCCACAAACAGCTTTTGAAAACGTGCAGAAATTGGACGTCAATTTCCAAGTCATAATGACATTATGTGGAAATGTGACGCCATTATCCTAGACAAGCTGAGGCCAAGTTAAGAAGAAGCATTTTTAGTTCTTTCCCCAGTCAAGGGAAAGTCCTGTCACATGAAGATGTGACGTTATTTTGGTTTAACAAAATGGCGTCATGTTAGGTAGCAATGTTTTGCCCGTTTCCCAGTCTCGACGACGTCACGTTGCGAGGATTAACGTATGAAACTGGCGTAGAAGCAAGCGACATCGTCATAAAAAACGTATCAATAGCCATTTTCATTATCAAAATGACATGTTAGCAAAAGGTCCCAGTCAATATGACGTCATATTAGGTGGGAAATTTAACACCCTTTACGGACCCAAAAGATCATCAAGTTGAGGAAATTTCAAGGCTTTCCCTAGTCAAAAGGACGTCATGTCATGGGGAAAGTTGACGTCAACTCCATTGGTTAGACATTCCCTGTGGCACTCACCATGCTGGAATCGCTGGAGCTGCGGACGGCCGTGGACAGCAAGTCGGCCGACAGGTCCATCATAAAGATCTTGTAAAGGACCGGCGAGGCAGCCGACAGCAGAAACTTGTAGGCGGGGATGCCAATGTTGCCCACCCGGAAGATGACGTCAGTGTGGGCCTGCGCCCGCAGCAGGTTGAACACATCATCGTCCCACTGCGACGACGGGATGTGGATACCGGGGGGAGGTGGCTGCGGCGGGCAGAATGGCACCTGTGAAGACGAACGAAAGGTTAGTTCTTTGACAATCATCGTCAAGCATATCCAACCGAGTCCAAGATCGACTGACATCGAATAAGCTTAATTTAGCTAAAATTTTCAAGGAAGCCAAGGAAGGGGAAATGCTACGTCATTTTAGAACGAAACGTTATGTCACCTTCATCAATTTCCTATCGAGTCCATGCTCGAATAACGTCACATAAGCTTAATTTAAGCTATTATAGTTGCAACAAATCAAGTTAAAAAAAGCTTAATTTGCACTTCCACGTATCTACCTGCAAGAGTGGGCGCTGCACCTTCTTCAGGTTGGTCATCCAGAAGCGCTGCCGCCGCCTCTCGATGAGCGCTGCCCGGATGACGTTCTCGAAGACCTCGTTGACGCCGTAGTAGGTGAGCACGCTGGACTCGTAGTACGACGCCCCGATCTCCTTGGCGATGCTGCGCCCCTGGTCTGGGGTAAGGATGTCGCTTTCCCGGACCGGCCTGCGAGGAGCAGAAGGCGTATGGGGATTAGCGGTAGAAGAACTTGCGACTTGTATTGGCTGTGATACAAACCTCACGAAGGGGCTGCGGTCCTTGCAGTAGCTGATGAAGGTCTCGTCCATGTACATGTAGCGTAGGTCGTTCTTGCAGCCGACGAGCACGATGGGCGTGTGCGGGCAGAAGTGGCGGATCTCCGGGTACCACATGAGCTTGCAGTTGCGCAGCGACATGGGGTTGGCGATGGAGAAGCACAGGAGGACCACGTCGGACCTGGAAGGAGAAAGCCAAAATAGAACGGTGAGCTTGTTTGTTGTTGAGCGGAGTCTTGTTTGACCACAAGGAGCATTAGCCACAAGCAGGTTGAGGAATGCACAAGAACTGCTGGAGAAGTGACTTCTTCCGTTCACTAGAGTTGATGGAAAAGTGACTTCCGCCATGCCCAAGAACTGCTGATCATCCTGTCATTCTGGGATCCCATCACTGACCCAGTAGCGAACCTAACACAGATCATCAGTAGTCACAACAACCATCTCACCTCCCATAGGCGAAGCGCCTATCCTTGTCATGATCGCCGAAGGTGTCCCAGAGCCGCAGCGACACGTTCACGCCATCCACAACTTCCCATGACCTCTCGAGCACCTGCAGAAGATAAAACCACTCCACTTAGTCCCACATCTTGTCGCCCTGGCCTGATGGCATTGGTGATCAGGGTCACTCCCATCACATCGGGTGATCAGAGAAAACCGATTAGGGAGACACAAAAACATTGACCTTCGACTATTCATCCTTCGCAAGAGGCACTCTTTCAACGGGTTCTTCAAGAAGCCAGAGATGCTTAGTTCTTACAAAATAATACCGACACCTTTTCACATGGGACAATTCACTACCCAACTGTCGGCCATAAACTTAAGTTTTGTTCAGTGGTTACTACCACGTTTTGACCGTCCCCGTGACCACTGCCAAAAAGGATATAAGCTGCTTAGGGCTATCCTTTGGAAGACAATTCTGACGTCTGAAGGCATGCAGAAAATAAGACCAATAATATGGATAAAAGTGGGAGTTATGTAAGTGGACTGGAATGCGAGGTTCTACCATCCCGATGGTTTCGTATAAAGTATCCATCTTCCAAATTAGTATTTTCATCCAAAGCCATTTTAAAACAATGTCCCATGACTACGACTTCTGATCTGATGGCACACAGACCAAAACGCCGAATATGACGTCATTTGGCCCCAGCATATAGACGGAAGTCCTAACTGAGCCCGCAAGCAGCACCGATTTTTGGGCAAAAATCTGGCAAACTTGGCTGTTATGCTAAAGACCGAAGGCCAACATAAATTAGAGAGGAGCACACCGAGAACAGGTCGACGAACGATAATTTGCTACAATAAATATACATTCAAGTAAACATTTTGATACTTCGACTCCCTCTCCAGCCCACGAGACCGAAGGCCATCGAAAATCGGACCAGATAAAAAAGCTCAAAATAAAGTGCAAAGACGATGTGATGCCAATTAAAACAAGGCGGGGTGAATAACTTCGGCCTAATTCGAATCACGAGCAAAACGCAGAAAAAAAATCAGAAACAAAATTGAAACGCCCCGTCATCCTTGGACGCACAAAAACAGCCTTGGCACAATGTTTACGCCGGAAATGCTATCAGCAAATGAGATAAATTATCAAACATCTTTGTACAACTTGATGCGCCTCTAGCGTATTCGAACGTCATATTTCCATGGATTTAACTCACATTTCAACACATTTTTTGGAAATACCATTACGCCACAGAAATGCCGTAGGCAGAAGTTTCATAAAAACTGAATCACACGAAAAGTGTATTTGAATATCAGACACTTTACAATGATGAATCTTCACAAAGACATCAACATTCCCCGACTTTTCCTGACAATCCCTAATTTTCCGTGTCTGGAAGAACCCTGTGAAACGTTGATTTGTTAGCACTTGGTAAGTTATGGTATGGCACTCTTCATTTCTCGTCCAATCTATCATTTTGAATAGATATTTTTGCATCTTAACTATGTGTAATCTGGTTGGTTGTTGCAAGGATATTGTAAGAACAGTTTTTTGTAAAAACTTATGAAAGTTTAGGAACACTTTACAGCCTGTATACAAGCTGCTGATTTCCAACGTAAAGCAATATGCTTCATAGACGGCGCTGACACCCCGGTAGGGACTCTCCGTTACCAATGCCTTACACAGGGCTTCATAGGTGGCGCTGGTGCTCACGATCTATGGAGCCATTGCAGCCTGGCACCCGGACGGGTGGTTACCAAAGTAATCGCCTGGCCAAACAACGGGCCAATCAATGCATTGATCGCCATCTTGTCGCCAACAAAGGGCTCCATGCAACCCAAAACGGCAAACAGTTAGCTGACGCCCACCAACCGTCACTCCAACACCGCGACCACTTATCCAGACTGGTCTGCGTGCCTGGCGGTCCACATCCTCCAAGGCTCTGTTGGTAGAGACAGATCCTGGATTTCCTGGAGGTGACTCCAGTAGCCTGTTGGGACCACTGGCATAACTAGGACACATTCACGTGGGCACTGTCCCTTCGCTAGCCGAAGGGACTGCAAATTCTGCAGAAGTTAAGGAGCAGTGATTAAGGTCCATGCAAACCCAAAATTGCATGCCCTTGCCTGGCACAGCATGGCTTATTTTCGTGTCTTTGGTCGAGTATTTAAGGAATCACTATCCCAAAAGATATGCATATTAGTAGCATTACAGGTTTGGCTAATCAACGCCTTGGATTCGTCTAAAAAAATATTCAGAAACTGCTCTTAAAAGGTTAAACAAATAGGAAATTTGTCGTTTGTGAGACCCCTTCTCGAATACTGCGAGGTTAGGTCCAAGTAACCGAAGCACATTTGCGGGTACGTTCCAGAATGTGAACCACATTCTCCTAACAGCCTCTTACCTCCTTGTAGATGCGGTACTGGTCGATGGCCCAGACGGTGGGGATGTGCGTGTTGATGAGCTGGCTGAGCGACACCTGCTTGTTGCAAGCGCGGGCGCAGATCAGCCGCGTCTTCCCGACGGCAGTGTCGCCGACCACCACGCACTTCACTAACTCCTGGTGCGGCTGTTCATTATCCATTCTCATCCATTATCCGCAATATGTGGGCAGGTGATGGGGAAGATCTGCAATGGAAAAAGAAAAGGTGGATGTTGAGAGGTCGGTAAACGCAAGCGCCAGGGCCTCCACGGGGGACAGGAAGTGCCAGCAGTGATGCAATTCATCTTAAAATGCAGAAAGTCATCAACACAACGATTTTAGCATAATGAAATATCTTGCGAGATTAGGCTGTGCACCAATTTTACGCAATTCGACAAAAGTGTTGAACTGGACAGACAGCCGGACGACGTTTGTACCAAGTTAAATAAAAGGTTGTGACAACTTGACTTAGGAGACATTGCACTGATGGACAAGAAACTATTTATGTTGGACGAGATACCTTTCTTAAAGAGCAAGAACGTTCTTAAAACACAAGAAACTGTTCTTGTTGGACAAGATATTTTCTTAGACAACATAGAGTTCATAATGCCAAAGAGAATTTCTTGGAAAGCTTGAAGTATTCTTGAAAGGCAAGACCTTTTCTTAAAACACAATATACTGCTCTTTCATGACAAACTTTTTAAAGGACAACAAATGTTACCTGCAGGACAAGAAACTAACGGAAATTACAAGAAATCCAGATGCTAAAATAAAAGCAGGAGGGATTCTCTTAAAAGGTAGTGTCTATTTCAGACCACGACGGAATAGGGGAACAAACACCAAGATTGCTTTAGAACGCCAAATTCCACCACTTCCAACATCTTGGCAGTTCTAGCAGAGACTTTCTAGTCCTGCCAGGAGCAAAGTGCTTGAAGACAATGCCCAAAACGAGCCACGTTTTCTCAAGTTCCCCAAAAGCCCCTCAAGGTTTCCGTAGGCCCAGGGACAACCGCCCGCGTCGATCACGAGGGATAGCCAGATCCCAGCTGCCTCTTGCAAAATCCTCCAAGAGGTCCTCGACTCAAGAGGGCGGAGAGGTAGCCGAAATTCTTGGCTGCATGGCTAAGCACACGTAGCTGCACCTCTCGAAGGGTGCCGAGCGACTCCTGTTCAAGCCAACTGCCAGGGTCGCTGACACCACCTCCTGAGACCCGGGTTAAGTCGATAAATGCGCCCAACAACAAGTCGACTTTTCGACCCCTAGTAGCCCCCTCCAGTCCATCACGGTCCACACTGGAGAACCCCAAACCGAAACGCCATAAAAATGACAACCTTTTCTTGTTTATTTCGGGATCCCAAAAAGATTTAAAAATTACATCCCATTTGTTCATTTTGGAACAGCTCCAAAAACGATCTAAAATGAGATTTCTGTTGATAATGTGACATCTCCCAATTATAACGACCCGTCCCGACCCTAACGAGGTTTTACCAAATAGTATTGCAAGTTTTCCTGAACTGTCACAAACCTGTTCTGGTCACTTATTGTTATTCCACTCATGCAAAATTAAACACAGGGTCCAAGGTCTACTGACCCCTGGCTCATTTCCCTCTTCCTTGAAAATGTAAACAAAACTCAAGGGCCTGGGGCAAAACCTCTCTCCAATCCATGATGGTGCATGGAGAAACTGTCCAACTTAGAGAAGTTTCACTGTATTTCCAGGCTTTCCATCATCAAAATAAAAACGCAAACCTTCCCTCTCCATCCCTGGGGCGTACTTTATGGACGGCCCTAAGGACCTTGATCCGGTCGCACCTAGTTACCACAGGGCAGGGTGAACGGACGACAGGCCAGGTCTGTTTTCCATCTTGGAGAAGTTTGGCCTTCCTCCGTCGTCCCTGGGGGCAACAGCTACGAGGAAGGTCGCTTATGTCTTTGACCGCTGGATAACCTTGAGGACAGCGGCGCCGACAAGGGATGTTGGACCGCTTGGCTACGAGAGGTTTAGGCTAGCAGAAATGCCGAGCGGAAGTTCAAGAGGCATGTTCCAGAGGCATCGAGAGGTCGAAGAACCTCTCCGAGGATCGGAAACCTTGAGATGGAGGACACATTCATCTACACGATTTGAAGAGATTCCTGGGGTTAAAAGCCTTGCAAAGCAAGACGCACAGGTCGAAGGACTACAGATGCCAAGATCCAGGTTTCGAAAGATTTTTAAGCTCAGAAGCAAGATTCATCAAATCAAAATCAAAGATTCATAAGTCAAATGGTGGGAAGACCAAACATTTCAAGATACAGGCATCAAAAGACTTGGTTTGAAAGATATCAGGGGTCGAAAGCTCTGAACTAAGAACCGCAGCTGGGAGGACTCAAGATTCCAAGATTCTGAGACAAAACCTGCAATATCCAGGTAAAAAAATACTAGATTTGAAAATTACTTTAAAGTTAAAAGTTTTGAATCAAGATCCACAGGTGGCTAGACTAAAGATTACATGATCTGCGGAGCAAGATCCACAGAATAAACATTCCGATGCCCAGATGTCAAAAGGCTTGATTTGATAGAAATATCTGGGGATAAGAGCACCGAAGTAAGATTCACAAACGGAAGGGTTAAAGGTTCCAACACCTACATTAGATGTCAAAAGACTATTTGAAAGCTTTCTGCGGAGAAAACCTCTGAAGCAAGAGCCACTAGTGGAAGGACTAAAGATTTCGACACGTGAAGCAACAAAAGCAGGAATGTCGAAATCAAAAATTGCATCAGCAATGATGAAATGTTAGACAAACTCAACACGTTTACAACTAAGATATGGTATTCAGCAGTGTTCCCACAGCTTTAGCCAAATAAAATCCCTTGATTTTCCTAGGTCCTTTGGGAACCCTGAGTTTCATCATAATTTTTAAAGCATAAACGGCAGTGCTTTCAAGCACGATAAAACCGGGACAAGTTTTCCAGCAGAAAAACTGACAGTCCGTGACTGAAAAGAGCTCTGCGTGTGCGGCATAATCAACGTTGTCATTCTAATTAAAAAGCTGCACTATCACTGCCGTTTTTAGTGCGACAATGAACTCGCACGGCTGGAAAAAAATGACACAAAACCCGGCCTATCTTGGCCATTTTTCGTTTCCGTGTAGCCAATTAAGCTGCCATTTCAACATTCTGAGAGATGAGAGCGATAGTAACCATCAAGAGTAATCTCAGATGGTAATCTCCCGAGTTATAATGAGACAAAATTTGGGAAAACCAACTGAAAAACAGGGTTTCAACAGTAAAGTAGCAGCAATTTCATCTCCACTGCAACAACTTGTACAAAAACCTGCAGAATTGCACTTTTTTTTGACATTTTTTACAAGTTGCACAATGGTCCTAAGAGTGCACTCTCATGTTGGCCATGTGTTCAGGGGTCAACCAGAAATAAAAATCTTCACGTCCCTGACTATTTCCATAAACTTCGAATTTTTTCAACAAATTTCCCTGACTGCAGAAAATGCAAAAACAATACCCCTGCTGGAACACGCAAAAATCGGCGCCATATATGGACATACATGACTAGACCAGAAATTGGCTACTACTAGACATATATGCCCATGCTTTATACTGCTTAAATACAAGTTCCATAATACATTTTCGTTCATGTTTTACTTTTCTTACATATGGCCATATCTCAATATATCTTATGTCCACACAGTAACTTATATTAAAAGTTAAAATGGTGCTTATTCGGCTTTTAATACATTTGCTTAAAGGAAGTGAGTAATAATGAAATTGTAATTAGTTCAAAATTGAAATTTTTCATATACAGCTATCTAAAATTCCTAGTTTGACGAATATATGGACTGATACATGGCCATATGATGACATGTATAACCCCATACACAGCCACATTCAACTTTTCCAGCAGGGACGTAAGGGATGGAGTTCAAATTGGGCATTTCGATACACACTGTGTAGGATTTTATGACGAAATACCGCTATTTGATTGCGTAGGCCAATCAGTAAACACCCAAGAACACCTTTTGTTCTCATGAATCATAGCGTGAGATTTCAATCGCCACTCCTTCGAACTTCACTTGTGTCGGAGACCAAAGAGCATGTAGGCTATTCACCTACCTCCAAACGTTCGGCGATTCAAAACCACCAAAGCGTCTTCGATTCTAGTTCTTGGTCTCTGCATTGAGATTATTATTGCCAATTATCAATTCTGTTAGCGTTTTGTGAGAAGGGCGTGAAGGAAATCACTCCAAGTCCGAGATTTAATCTTTGCAAACTACGTTTAATCCGCGTATTTTTGCGGGTTACAACAAATTCTGTTAACTGCGGACGCGACTGGGTCCGCAGAGAGGGGCTGAACTTCAGCCGAGTCCGGCTAACAGGCCGACGACCACGAAACTTTAACTCGTTCGTAGGGCGACTGCCCAAAACAAAGGAGCCGTAATTGTCAGACCGTGGAGCAGTCGGTCCTTCTCGCAGGAGAGGTCCGAGCCGGACTGTCTCAGAGTCGGAAATCTCCTTTACAGGTAACCACGGGTGGCCGCCAGGGAAACATTCCATCGGCATTCCATACATTCTTGCAGGCCACCCGGGTCACCCTGACAATTCACTAAGTAAAGTGAGAAAAAACGAAGACGAGTGACCTTTTCAAACAGCGCCACGAATAGTGCAGGTTCCGACGAAATATGATAGGTTCGTTTATGCAAAAACATTACGATTAAAATTGGGGTACGTCTTAACTGTTACGGGGAGGGATCGTAAAGCAGGCAAGTCATTTTTTTGAATATCTTTGCTTCGGTTTTGACATGAACGGCAAGCAGGTAAAACACTATAGAGAACTTATTTATATAGGAAATAAATGAATAAAGCACGAAAAGTGTCTTTTACGTGCTGTCAACCGTCAACGTTAAATCGAAATCATCACAAAAACTAAAGAGCCGAAATTCATCTACCTACCTCGAAACGTTCCAAAATTCAAAACCAGAGAACAGAAGGAAACAATGGCGGCCTTTCGGGCGACATCAGCGCCCCCTACGGCGCTCGGGCTCCTGGATTCCTGGTATCCCTCGCGGTCGGTGAGCCCCGGGTTCGCCCCCGGTAGGTCCCCGATTTTTTTTCAAGACTTTGTTTACTATTTCAAGCCTTTTTTCATGCTAGTCCATCCGATTTCAGCGCGATTACGTGTGCGCAGGGTCGAATCTTTCGCCAGCTGGGCTTAAAATAGCAGTTTGTCCATCAGCCCCAGATGACTTTTCGCTTTTTATAGCCGCCGAAGTCAGCGGGGGTGCAGGCGCTAATTGGCCTTTCGTCAGCTGCTTAATTAATTCGCCAGATTAGTGCACGCGCCCGACTAATCGCGCTCCAAAGGCCATCTGGGTCCGCAAACTGTCACCCAACCCCGAAATACCGATCGGGAAAAACGGCGTTGGGAGCCTGGGACGGCCTCGAATCCGCGCGCTTGACACCGCTGGCCTGGCAGCGAAAAAAGCTGACGTTTTCAGGGTCGACGATTAATAGCTTTGTTGTCGTTCTTTCCCAATATTTACTCGGGTGCCAATGGCGGGGGCATTACACCCCACACGATATGAAAAGCCAGGATCCCAACCCGAATGAAGAGGGGTGTGGGGATTACTCACCTGTCAGCAACCTCCTCGAAATGCACCTC
The DNA here is from genome assembly GCA_034700785.1 of Rossiulus vilnensis. NCBI lineage: Eukaryota > Metazoa > Arthropoda > Diplopoda > Julida > Julidae > Rossiulus > Rossiulus vilnensis. The sequence goes on along the minus strand of JAQIXS010000636.1, from coordinate 13,176 downwards.
CGCTCGCCCAGCGAACCTTTTCTTCCTGCGTCGAACGAATATGCTTTCTCCTCGAAAAAATCACGCACTGTTCGCTCAATACGCACTGGCACTCGCCCACGAAACGCGATGGATTCTGCTGACCACTTTCGAACGCCGCAAATCCCAACTCGGCAGGCTCTGGCAGCGGTGCCAGACGCCCGCTCTGTGATTCCCTGACGCTGCCTCACCCGTTGAATCCTGCCAAAGGACTTTGCAGCTAAATCAAAAAATAGCAAGTGGCACGCAAATTTCGTATTTTTTGATAAAGCTGCGACGGTTAATTTTGTCAATAATGTTTGTTATTGATAATTTGAGCTATTAAAAACAATAATGTTGACTGTCCCTGCGCAGCCTGCAGCGTTGCCTTGGTTGTGCTGTCAGACGCCGCGGTCGGCTTATCTCAACGACAAAGAACAATTGTTGATATTACAAAATGCTTTATAAAAGCAGCATGAATCGCGTGAAAGGCTTACATTGCTATCAAGCTTCTACAGCATTACACAAAAAACGTTAATAATTATTCAATTATATCGAAATATTTGATTTCTATGAGGTTTAAATATATGTTTGTTTATCCCTATGTGGTCTACAGCATAGCTAAGGAAGGCATCGGTTGTGCTGCCGGATAACGCGGTAAATTAAAAAAAAAAACGTTTTTAAGTATTAAATGAGACATCTACAAAATTGTAGATGTTCGTAATTAACCAAGATAAACAAATCTTGGTTAATTTCTTTAAAAAAAAATAATGGATAACTAAAAACAGCATGTCACAAGTGCAGCATAGTGACGGAATATTTTACAAATTTGAATTTATTTTGTAAGCCTGTTTCTAACTGTTGGTTAAAAATTTGGCGTTTCCTACCATTTCGCTCCAAAATCTCCCACAAACATTCTATGGGGTTAAGATCTAGTGAATGAAATTGTTTAGGGACATTATACGACAACAATTCTTTAGCAAAGTTTTGCAAAATTGGGGCTATAATTAATCTGAGTGACCTATCCATCGTGTTCCAACCCTCAATTTTGCTGTGGATGGCAGCTGGACGAAGGTGTCTCCAATTTCAAGCTAATTTCCAGAATAATCGACTAAAATCCGTTCAATGCACTATTTTTTTCGAAAAAAAAAGTTCACTACATAGCGTTGTTTTAAACGCCATAAATCAGTTCGCAAGCCCACTAGAGGCAAAACCGAGCGACATAAACTTCCGTTGAAAAAAATTCTTAAAAAAAAAGATATATTTATTTCAATAAATAATTACACGTTTTCTATACTGGACTCGTCCACCAACCGGAAAAGGAGCTTAAAAATCAATGACAAGATCTTACTTGGAAATAGCGGCCCCTGAGCGGGGCACTAAGAGGCCCTCAGTAATCGCTGGGGCAAGAAGGAGGGCAAAAGTCCCCGAAAACGTTGAGCTCGTAGAGCACGGCGAACACCATGAACACCACGTACAACACGAGCAGCACCACGCCCAGCGACTTGTTCAGCTTAAACTTGTTGCAGTACATGGCCACCAGCAGGATGACCACAGTGGACAGCAGAGAGATAGCAGAATAGACTAGACCTGAACAGGGAAGAAGGGCCATCAAAAACCGGCCCGTTGTCCCTCAATACCAAGCGTGTTTTGGACATTTATTTAGGCTGTACTGCGTGTGGCACATTCAACGTTTTGGTAGCAAAATTCAATGCCGATGGTGTACAATGACTGAACTTCTTGTTGCGCTAGAAAAATTTAATCTAAAACATAAAATGGAAAATAAATTACCTTTACTGTAAACTAACACCACGGAGCCAGGCCTGATGATCACTGTCTGGATGAACCAGGGCAATCCGAGGCAAAGCAAGATGTCAAAAACGTTGCTGCCGATGGCGTTCGAAATGGCCATGTCGCTGAAACCTGACCCCAAAATAAAAAGATGAGATATCTCCGTAATAAAACACGTTATTTTTGCAGAAACCAACAAATATTCTTCTCCTAACCGTCCTTCATGATGATTACGCTTGTGATGACATCCGGAAGGCTAACGCCAGCGGCCAGGAATGTGAGGCTCATCACGGTGTCTGGGATCCACAGCGTGAAGCCTTAAAAACACGGAAAAACAGAATTTTGTAAAAATAAATCAAATAAAAATCCGTGAAATTAACACAATTGAAATGTCTCAATTGCGTGTATACTGGTATTACCAAAAATTAATAAAAAGGAAACTTTGGTTGAAATTGCAATCAACGACAATTTTTTTTAGAAATTAAATTCTTAAAAATGGGTTATACACTGTCAATGTATTATGCAGGAATTAAATGAAAATTGGTCTACACGTGGAGTTCCAAAGATTCACGCGTTTCTATGAAATCAGTCGAATTTAGTAAATTATCTAATGGCTTAATCAGGAAATAAATTACATTTATTGGGATTTTAAACAAAAATTCACATTAGAAATATTGGAATTACGCAAAATTAATACCCGATAAATGGAGAAATTAAAAAAATATTCAAAAACGCGTTACTGGAAATCTATTTGTCGGGTCATTTTAAGAAAATCGCGCTGCACTGGGTGCCAAAAAACGAAGAATTTCATTCAAACTGGGAGAAATTTTCAACAAAAAAAAGTGTGATAAGGTGAAGTGGAATTTAAAACTGTTAAATTTAAAATCAAACAATTTGGTAAAATGAATTAAAATTATAAGACCTATAACTGTGATCATCCAGACCATGACGTAAGACTGCAGGCACAGCCAAAACACTGACATGAGGAATGTGAGCAGGTGCCATCGCCTCCACCTCCTTTTTCGGCAGTCCGGAGTGGTGACGTAGAATACCAGATTCCATGGCAACGAAACGGCCCAAAGGGCCCTTTTCCAACGCCCCTCAGGGCACCTCCATTTGCTGGGTTCTTCGGCATCATCCTGCTGCTGCAGGGAGCTGCCAGATCCCTCAGATTCTTTAGGTTGAACGTCTGAAAAAACAAAACAATGCTTAAAATGCTCGTTTAAAACAACATTAACAATTCCATCACCTTTCTTTCAAACATAAACTTACAGAATAAATTTTCCAAAAAAATTAAAATAATTTCTAAATGTTCACTATTTTATTACAACTTGTAATACTTAATTATTAATCGCATAACATTTTTTATATGTAATACGAGCCTTCCAGAACCGAAAAATACATTTTCCACAAAATGTAAATAATTTTTGCTTTTACAAAATAACTTTACTAAATGCCCACTTCGTTTTAGTAACATCTAATTATCACATCCATTATATTTTTCTTTCTAAACATGACCATTTCAATAAAAATTTAAGTAGAAAAAAGTCTAACTCACAAAGATTATCATTTTTTTTTCAAAAAATTAAACCCAATTTACTCCTTCTATAATTATAAAAAAAGTAGTACAAACATTCTTAGAAACTGCCAAGTGGTCAAACACTTTTAAAAACCAAACCAAATTTATCAAAAATTAAAAATATCCTCTGATTAAAAAATTATATAAATGTTTAAGAAAACGTCAAGTGGTCAAACCTTTCAAAAACAACAAACAATATCCTCCTTTTCTAATTATAAAACATTGTGCAAACATTCTAAGAAATTACTAAACTTGAAAAAAAAAAAAAAAAATTCTTGTCCATAAATAGTCAAATATTCTTAGAGCTAGTCAAGCGGTTGACATCAGCGAATGATCAGTCAGTAAGTATTGTGAGAATTTAGAAGAAATTACTGTACCCTTATTTGAATTTGGTTGACTTTCACTGTCACCCGTCTTCAACGTATCTTCCACCTTGTTGTAGCCAATCAGAGGCGAGATTTCATTGTCACCAAATTGGCATTTGCACAAACCCTTCGCCCATTTTTCCAGAGAGACGTTGAAGTGCATAAGCACGCAATACATGACATAGAGCAACAGTAGAGCCACAGCCTCGTACCTGTTATTAAAGAAGAAGAAAAAAGGCATTGAAACGGGTCCCAAAGTTAAGAAAAGCTTGAAAACCCAGCTAGATTTTACTCACCAGGTCACTATTTCGTCCTCTATTGTGTAAATCAAAGCGCACACGCTTATTAAGTACATAGCAGAATCCCTCGTCATTGGATACCAATCCAGTTGCAGAGCCTGTGATAAGACAACACAAGCATTTAAAAAAATTATAAAAAAACTACGAAATAAAAGTCATAAAATCTAAAAAATTAAACTTGATATTAGGCTATTAAATTAAAATATTGGTTACTGAATTTAAAAGCTACTGATGGAGAAATATCAAATTTAAATTTATAAGTAGAAATCAATGACAATTTAAATACAATCAGGAAACGAAAACGAAATTGAAATTATACTATGAAATAAAATTGTCATAAAATCCAAGAATGAAAATTGACATGATGCTAGTAAATTAAAATTGTCAATCCAAATTAAACGATAAAAGTAAAAACAAAATCAATTTAAATTTGAATCAAACTAAAAAACGAAAATTAAAAATTATAACTAAATTCTAAAATAAAATATAAATTGATATGAAAACTATGAAATTAATTTTATTAATCAGAATTGAGTCAAAAGCCCCAATTAATGTCAAATACTAAGAAAGTGGAGATTATTTTGGAAACAATTTTTAAATAACTCGCCTTTTAAATTTACAATCTTTTCTCCTAAGATCGATTTTTTGGAAGCCTCATTTTTGCATTGTAGAAAAATTAAAACTATAAAAAAAGTCTTATTTTCCATCATAAATTTGTCAAATCACAGAAATTAGTTTCTTTGTTCTACCATAAACTTTTTTATCTTTACGCAAACAGGTTTTTTTAATTCATTTTCTCATTTTTCTAATTTTCTAAAGGCTACACCAATTTAGATAAAATATGGCTTACAGCCGCAGTACATAGTCCACATATCCCAATGAGCATCAGGATGTTAAAGACTGCAGATCCAACCACGGTTCCAACTCCAATATCGTCCTAATGACAACATTAATCACAAATGAAATTAATTGGAAATACTTTAGACAAAAAATATTTACAATAATACCTCAGACATATTGCCTCTAATTTACTCCGAAGCATTTTTAACACAAGTTCATTATTTCAGTTAATTTAAATGTTTTGAATATTCTCAATATTCTAACATTGAGTTAGAATTAAAAATAAAATTGCATGCAATTTAAAAACAATTTCAATTTCTGAATGAAAATTGCAATATTTAGGACAAGTATTCCCAAACAAAATACCCTTGATTATATTCCCTTCAATATAATGTACACATGTATATAACTCAACCTTGGTAATGAACACTGCTATCAGCGACGTCGCCAATTCCGGGGCGGAACTTCCGGCGGCCATGAACGTCGCTCCAGCCACATCCGGTTGCAAATGCAGAGCTGAGTATTCAGAAGAGGCATTTTATTACAATCATTAAACGTTTTTAACAATAAAAACATTTCATTTTTTCTTGATCAATTCACAGCTATATTCAATCATCACCGCATAAAACTAGCAGCAAAACTCAATTTTCGCAATCGATTACTGTAACCTTTTACACAATCTTCCTTCATAAATTATTTTGGAAAAAAAAATTAACATTTTACTAAATTTCCCAAAAACTCATTAAGCAAATTATCTTAGAATCACACTTTTCCTGTTTATCGATACATTTAACAAAAAATATGGGTTTTCTTGGTCATTTCAGAAATATGTTCCCCATACAAACAAATCAAAGTTCACTTTTCATTTCTCTAAAAAAAACACAGAAAAAACTTGAAAATTAAAAAATGACCATTTCAGAATGTTACCTTCACAGATGATTTCCAAAGAGGGCACGAAATATTCGTCGCACACAATCGCCAGGCCAAGGAACATGTAGAGAGCAGTGAACACGTTGAGCAGAAGGGCGCCATCCAGCCGAACTTCCTGAGAGAAAAACGGCCTCGGGAATTGCTCAATGGATGCAGGAATGCAGATGTAAGTCCTGTTCTCCTGCACGAGACTAGTTCCTGGAATAATTACAAATTGGTTTCAGCAAACGAAGTTAATTACCATCACTTTCAATTAAAAATTACACGAAGATGCATTTAGTTAAGTTCTTTATTTAAGATTTCAGTACGTTTTTTTCAATAGAAGTGTGAAATTTGACTTCGCTGACACCATCGAGTCCATAAAATTTATTTTTACAATCAATATTGATCTTACAGCTTCAAAAATTTGCATTATAAATTTTAATCAGTAAAACACACTAGGAATAGGTATGATGCATTATTAAATCGACTAAAATTCCATTTGAAATTGAAACAATTGGAACTTGCAAAATTTTTAAAATTGTCGAAAATTTGCACAACTTATTAAGGTTAGTTATTTGCATTTTAAGGGAATCGGCGGTCAATTTGACAGGTTTCACTGTAATTGAGACATTGCTAAACGCCTTACTGCTAAAGCCATAGTGAACGCTCGTTGCGCCCTCTGGAAATGCAGTCGGAACTTCCGAATAGGCGTCTCGTTTCACGGCGCTCCAGCTGAGGGACGTTGTGACGCAAATCAATATCAGCGCCACGTGTTTGGTGGAGAGCGTGCGCCTCAGGAACACCATGACTGAAAAGATGACACATTTGCACTGTTTACCCAACTGGAGTTTCATAGTGCTTTTCATAACTCAGGCATTCTACAAGTATTACAAAACTGTTTACTATAAAAATGCATACTAAAACCCATGTGTGAATGTGACGGGTGCACTGTGCACAAAAATGCATCATTAATTATCATTTTTTTTAAAGTCTACAACACACTGAGAGGAAGTCTGAGAAAAATTGTTACCATTTATGACATTTTTTTTTTGGAAAAAATATATATAGGATCAAATTCATCAGCTGCGATATCGTTTTTCAATATCTTCAAAATTAAAAAGTGAGGTTTGAAGCAAAAAATGGTTGCAACGCACATGTTAATGAAATAATTCTATTTGTTGTCCAAAACACCAATTTCTCTTCCCCAGCACCAGATGGCACCACCAAGCCAACACTCCCAACACCGCCATCTAGTGGCGAAAAAGCGCGACACGACGTGCACGGAAAAATCAATTTATGGATCTTTATACAAACGATATTTCATTGCAAAATCTCAGTTTATAAGTGCATTTCGATCTAATTGCGTCTACGTTTTGGGCCAAAGATCTTGTTATCTTTTCAGAGCGTCCTATGATTCTCTAAACTCTGGTCACCACCCAAACGTTGCGATAAAACTTTGGCAACATTTCCTGTAATGACATGAATATATTGACGAAACGTGCAATAAACCGGTTTGAACACGTACTCAATTTCAAGGTTAATTTTTTTGAAACCTTGAATACTCAGCTGACCGCCATATTTTGCTATATATGAAGTCAATAACATTCATATCACTTTATTATAGAGGCTGGTAATGGGATGAACAATTTAGTGAGCTAACAAAGACTCCCAATGTGTATGGTATTTGCAGGAGCTATTTTATTTCACCGTCTGCTGTGGTTTACAAAATTGTCCCTTGTCCCCAATCTGGGACCACTTGATGAGCGTTCGACGCACCACGTGTGATCTATTTTACGATAGAAAACGCAGGTGGAGAAATGACATCATCATTATTGAAACCCCAACTCTCACCCAACCTCTCCAAAAAAAAAAAAAAACAAGAACCTATCTACGACCTTGTCTGATAAATAGGCTTAAGTCTTAGTCAAAAGGATTGTTCACCATGCAAAAAAAAAACTGATTATAACAGCTAAATTCATTTTTTTGTATAGAATTGGTCGTCCACTTTGGTCCCGGTTATCTTTTATAATTTCAAAATGTCCGTTTAGTTATAAAAACTCTGACATGTTTGAAAAAAACACCTTTCGAATTATTTATATAAATAAACTGAGCATTCCACGCCCTAAGAAAATACGTTTTGCAATTATGATAAGTATCTGAAGTAAAAACGTTAATTTTTATGCTAGAGGACATTCTTTTGGGTAGGTGTCTGAAATATCCAGTTGACTGTTTTAATGTCAGATAAGTTTCGATAACTGTAAATACAGCCCAATGAATTGCTAAACGCAAGGGTAGATTAAGAATTTTATCTAAGGGAATTTTTCAAAGAATTATTTTGGGAAAAAAATTAAGGTGGAATACTGGCATTTTATTGCACTGCAGAAGATGAATATTGCTAATGAAGGACATGCAGTGTGCGAAATTTAGTCCATTAAATGATGGCGAAACTGATATACCCATAGGCGTATATAACATACAAATGTAATTGAAGGTGTTGCAAACATTGATTATTATTTGTTGATAAATATGTTTGAAATTGAATTAGCATAATTGAAATTTAAGTAAAATACTTGATTGTTATTAATTGTTGTAAATAAAAACTTGTTATCTGAAAAAAACTATCAGTGGTATTATTTGTCTATATTACGTGTCAATTTCAGGAAGTTAAAATAATATAATTGAAATTGTTTTGAATAAAACATTTTTTATAAATCAGTGAAGTTTTGCCCTAATTTTTTAACAAACTTTAAAAAAATTGCTGTTATCTGTCTATAAATATATCTGTAATTGAATTGAAATATACTTGAAATTTAAATAATATAATTTAGATTGTTACAAATTGTATTAAATACAAAATTGTTACAGATCAGTTAAGTTTTCTCCTCATTTTTAACATTTTGTTCAATTTTCTTCAACATTTGGTCTATAAATACATAGTTGAAAGTAAATAATAAAAATGAGATTCTTATACATTGCTGTGAATAAAAATTTACTGCAGATCAGTGAAATTCTGTCCTATGTTTAACATTTTGTTATCAATTCAGTGGTATTACTGAAAAACGAAACAATATCATCGAGACTTGTAAATTGCTGCAGATAAAAATCGCTGTAATTCTGTCTCAATTTTTAACCTTTTCATTAAAGAAAATCAGTGCATTTATCAGCAAACAATGTGTACAACATATTTGAACAAATTTAATTTGTAAAAAAAAATCCTGATGAAAGGAATGCCACATGTTTTGCGCAAACAACGGATGGATGGGAGAAGGATTCAAAATCAGCCAAAACAGGAAACAGAAACCTGGGGAGAGAGTCAACTTGTTAACCAAATTTACTCAAATTAATCAGCCATGATCTATTCTATCACCACAGTCGATCCTGTACCGGTCTGAAGACCCAGGGACTTTTCGGACACGCTGTACAGGGTGCGCGCCAATGCACCTCACCGGCCCCATTCGTGGACCACTCCGTCAGAAAAACGAAAGAAAACGGTGAAAAAGGACGCAGGAAGATCGGGTAAAACCAACAAGTGCATCACTGCGTGCGAAGGTAGCTGGTAATTAACAAGGAAGCGTAGAAACAGGCACGCTAATGGAAATGTCAATCATGCGCATTTACCTGCTAGGTAGGGAGTCTGCTGACAGGTGGTACAGGAGCTGCTCGCGATCGCCTATCGAGCATCCATTTCACGAATCGCGATCAATAAGTCCAGTGTGCACTTCGCACATGTTTTACGCGGCCTGGCTTCGCAACGGTACGAGTGGTACTGGTATCATTAAATCTGGTGTTGAAACCGCTGTTTACAGTCTTCGATGGCGTCTAGCCAAAATAGAACGCCTGCTGTGCCAGGGGGCGTCCGACAATTCCGCCACAGCGCCACCTGTTGGGCAAACGGAGAACCAGGCGATCAGATTACACCAATAAAGCTACAATTCAAGTTGTGTCAATCATCGTATGATACCTTGTGTATCAAACTCTACCATCCCAGGTAGCACAAACGGTCCCCATGACGTTACGGGGTTTTGGTACTCTAAATTCCATGACTTTGAAAACAAATTCCATGCCAATTAAGTTGGGGTGGTAACAATACATTGGTAATTAACAAACAGCTGATGGAAAACGTTGTGGTGAATTGGATTCTAAAATGCAAAATGAATCAATGAAATGAAACAAATGCCATGACTAACCCACGGAAGAAGTCTTCATCCTAGAAAACGATGCCTTTTCCGACATGTTTGAAAACATTAAAAGATAGAAGTTTCATTGTCGTTTGTTTTGGACATATTTTACAGTACGTTCAAAATAAACTGTTTCATTTGATCAATTTGGAATGTTTTAAAAACACGCCCGAAACGACGTCGGTTTTTGGTCTTGTAACGTCACATCTTGTAGACGCCATTACGATTGCATATCGTTTGAGAAAAATTAAATAAATCACAAGTTTAAAATTAAAAAATGACCAATAATTAAACTTTATGGGAAATGATCGAGTCAAATTATAAATTGCCAGCATCATCAAGAACGCGAAGAAATTTACAAGTCTTCCTTAAACACCCATTCCTCTCAGATGCCAGATGATGCTGTGTTCCCTTCCCGCTTCATCTTCAGATTTTTCAAAGTGAGTAAAATTTGAACATAAAATTGTATTTTTCGTTAAATTGTGTATTGGTTGCTCTTTCAGTTTAAAACAGCAGATTTCGTAAAAATTATGTGTGTAACAATAGTTGAGGAGTATTTTTAAGGTCAAAAAGGCAGTGCAAAGGACGTATTAACGACATCTTTCCGTACGTCTGTACAACGGATTTTCATAGGGACATTATGACCAGTTTACGACGTCTTCAGAGCGTTTTGTGCTACATCAACCCTTTTCCATGACCTGGATTTTATTTTATGGCTATTGCATGGCTGTAGTAAAAGAAGTTACATTTATTAACATGAATATAAGATTTCCTATTAATGCCATTTCCAAAAAAATCAATTTGCACAAAAATATTTTTATATGTATATAAATATATATAAAAGCATATAAAAGCTATATAAAAGCATAAATATTCTTTTCCCAAACAACAGCGTGGACGTACTGTACATACATGTTGGTTCCCCTGCTCAATTCTGGAATGACTTAGCGACCCCTTTTTCTTTCACCCTTCTTTTTTGTTTATACAATATAATTGGAAACCATTGCATTGCATAGCCATCTTGAATTCTCTACACAGTGAAATTTTGCTGGAGTGGATGAAGTACCAGAATTTCGAGGTGGGTAATTTGTTTCCATTTTTAGCTGCTAAATTGTAATCTACTTTCGTATATAATTAATTATTGACGTGCAGTGGCATGAGAAGAAACGCTGCTAAAATATTTTCGAATTAAGCCATTATCTGTTATTGTCATCAATTATCAACGTGGCTAAAATCGGCAAAAACATTTACACTATAGAACGTCTACTTCCTTTTATAATGTATTATTGAATTGAGGTGGTATGGAATACGGTGCGAAAAATGCTATGATTCAAAAAAAGGGGAATTCCCCATAGATGCAAAACTGACTGCATGAGTGTGCCATGTCTTGACATTGGTGTTATCCACAATAACAATGCCTTCAACCGGATGGTACTGTAAATCCAGTGATTTTCAATGACTTTTCGGGGCGAAAATACTTTTAAATTTGTGTACTGTAAAGTAATGTTTGGTACTGTACATTCGATGATGTTCCATGGCTTTTCAATGCCTTGATCACTTTTACTGTAATGTTCAGTACACTCAGTACGCACAGTAAATATGAGGGGAAAATGGTTTAAATTTGTTTGGGATTGGCTTTTAATTAAACGGCTGCTGGACAAGCACGAATACGAATTTATGATAGTCACTTCATTTTGAATTTGATTGATTTTATAGATTGCAATTTCAAGGCCCTAGATGAAGCCAAACTGATAAAACTAAGTACACCTCAAGGATGTTTAAATCATTAATGATATTGTGGAATATTAGGAGGGAGAAAAGGGTCCTCAGTGTACGAACTGGCCGCCCTTAAAGGAGTTCATTAAGAAGTTAATTTGGCAACCAGGTGCCGATTTTTATCAGTGTTGTTAATGCGTGACTACTTCACACAAAAATGATTTTATTCGCATTTGCTATCTACCCAGTTTCCCTAAACTAAAATAAAAAAAACATGCGTAGTTTTTATGAGTTGCCCTTGTGCCCGAACGAAGGTCACCTGCCAATGAAACAGTTTCCGTTGTCAGCATGGTAACAGTGGGGAATTAAAATGCAACATTAAGTATCCAACTGCTATATTATTTATTGCCCATTAGTACGGCGCATAAGGCTTGGGGCGATCCGCTTCGTGCGTCGATCCGAATCTTTCGGAAAAAATCGTACCGAATCGGTTCGACGTTTTCCAAAAAGCTGCTCGCAGAACAAGTACTCTTTTTATGGTGATAAACTTAACAGGACTTAATTATTCTGTTAATCAACCCTTATTTAGGGTAGGAATTATAATCAAAGCAAATTTAGCGAATCACCAAATGTTCAAAACAGCCATCATTTGCTACACATGGTGAAATTTTATGTGATTCTATACTGATGTTACTACATTGTATGTACATGGATAGCGATTACCATGCCATTGATATCAGTATGCTTGGTGACATCTCTAAGATAATTAAATCATTTTGCATAATAAGATCAATAATTTTATAGTGTATTTTTTGAACTACTGATATCAGAATGTTTAGTGATATCACTACAGTGTTTGCCAATATCAGGGCTTACAGGTTTCACAAAGAATGATGTCGTGACATTCATTGTCACGACGATAAGTCGTCGCTCAATGTCACTTAAAGCTCGCTTTATAGTGGACGTTAATTAAAGGCAACTGTTTATCACATGACAATGAATGTCACGATATTTTACTTAGTGAAAATTGCCCTGACAATAAAGTCATGACCTTATCGTCATGACAGATGACAATCAACGTCACGAGCTTTCTCTTTGTGAAAGTGAGTAAGTAAGTCACGAGCTTAAACTGTTGGCCTGTTTTGCATCAAGTGCGAATGAATCAGTGGCCAATTCTACACACGGACGGTTCAGGTTACAAGTCCACTTGCATAACTCGACCAGAAATATGTCGGATGACAGATGACCTTGGCACTTAAAGACTTCATACAAAACCCCAATCACGTAGTAAGACAAACAACCTTCCAAACACCCCAAAAAGCAATCACTGTCCTGCTGAGTATAGAACATAAAAATGTAACGTGTTCAGGGCGTCCAGAGCGTTCCATGGCAATGTCTACCAAAATGTGATTTAAAAAACATTTTTACCATCTCCATTAAAAACCATATTCAGTTGCAAAAAGTTACCCTAGTTTCTTAACAAATATTAGACTTTATAA
>JAQIXS010000635.1:0-41531 GCA_034700785.1 Rossiulus vilnensis | reverse complement strand
GCGAGTATTTTCAAAGTAAAAGAAGCTATCGTAATTGTAAAAACGAAATGCGATTTCCGTCCAGGATACACTGTACGGTGGTTTGCATATTAAGGAACCGATAGATCAAGGGGCCACTAATTCACTTGTCAAGCAAATTTAATTGAAAACACACGTAACATTACAGTGATGACCTCAGCAGCTTAACTGCGACATAAATTTTACTCTTTTGTATTTACGTGCGTATTAAGTGAAGGCAATTCATGCCTGATAATTTCAAGCTTATTTCCCATCGTTACACTGAAGGCCGCTGGCATCCAGACCTTTAACATCTGCCCATGAATTTTAATGTGGGTCCTACCACATTTCCAGGGAATGACCAAACCGGAATTCATCAAAATAAAAAATGCACAATTATGCATTCGTAACGCATTCATAATTATTATAAATTAATTTTTTTAATACGCAAAAACAATCCGCAGCACGTACCGGAATAGAATTTGCCAATTTTATAACAGAAGCATACTACAAAAATAATGTTAAACATTTTAATTTGAACAATATTTTCCAACATTCTGCACAAATGTACAGATACATGTAAGTTCACCAAAGCGTTTTTTCAAGGAGTCAGCCTTTTAGTCAAACCAGGTCTTGGACTTTAATAAGTGTGAACTTAATTCACGCAATTATTTCTATTTTTAACATTTATTGTTTACATCTGTCTCCGCTTGCGTCCAGTGGCATTGATCCATATCACACTTACATACATTACACAACATGCTTGGTTTTTTTGGACACATTTTTCAATACTCCCAAGATTTTCAACCTTGATTTCCCCTGCTTGTAAACACGAAAGGCGTCGTAATGCGCAAGACGTGTAATTCGCAATGACCAAAAAAAAACGACTTTAGATCACTTTGTCAGGCCTAACCAATGCATCACATTAAAAAACGCAATCTAAGATTAGTGGGACCTAGTTGTCAACCCATGCTGATGGTAGCTGCCAGTTAATGGGGCGATTATTTATTACATTATTTCATGACTTAAAACAACAACAAAAATATTACGAGCGTTTACCCATTACGGGCTAAGCTTAAGGTCTGCTATTACTTATTCAAGGTTGAATTCGTCCAGCATTTATTGGATTAAATATTTGGTCTGTATGCGCACGCAATGAGAGAGGACAGTACGATGACATTGATGGCTCGCCGTTAATTTTTTTTAGAGGGAGGGGAGGCCCTTCGTTTCCTTTAAGGTACGACGTATAGGTATATCATCAAAACTAGTTATTTGCACCGATAATATATTTTCGGAAATACTGGTGATGCCTTCAACTAGTTATTGCCGGAGAAAGCAAGATGTGGAAAGTCAAGATTTGCATGCGAATATCAGTTTCATACAAAACGGCTAATAACCAACTGTCTTCAATACCATGACGAAACAGAATAGCTGACTGACAGTGCACGACGATTTGAACTTCCATAGCAAAAATGTCAAGCAGCTGTAACAATGGACTTGGTCACTTTGTGCATTGTGATCGACAAAAGCTAGTTCTTAACACTTACCGCATTGGCACTTTTTTAAAAAAGTCGATGAACGGCACCACCAGAAATATTTATGCCAAACGTAAACATGTAGAAAATGACTTCATTCCAGAAGGTATTGGTAGTTTTAAATGGTTTTATTACAATTTTAATCTGATTCAAGAAAACAAATGGAATTTCACTGTATGTAGAATGTTCACTTAATGTTATCTTCAAAAGCTTTCCGAAACAAAAAACCGCACCAGGAAAGCGAATGTCTGGAGAGAAAACATCCGCCAGACAGCAGAATGTCTTTTGAAAATGAAGTCAACCGGCATTCTGTGATATTACACTGTCACAGTAAAAGTGGCGCTATTTACTCCCCGTATAGAAAAATGCTGGATATATTTGTGAATTGAAATGGTTTCATTTATCCTCTTTCGATGGAAGGACACCTTTGACGCTCCTAGGCCTACAACTTTTTAATTCAATCGAAGAACGCCGAACAATAAACAAAAGTGCCAGGAACACAATTTGGCACCTAGGCCACTATCGCGCAACAAACACATGCTAATATTTGCTGATCGAAAGCGTTTCAAAGTCCGGTCGGGGGACTCCGTGATGATATTCAGGCCGAAAAAAGGACATTTGCGGAAGTTTCCCCAACAGAATCTGCCAGGATTTCAGAGGCGCTCTCGCTGAATTTCTCAGAAATCCAACCCAGAATTTCATCTTCTTAACACCTGACATTTGGCCTTCCGATCATGAAAACTCAAGTTTCATCTCAGAGTATCCAAGAAATGTTTCGCGCAGCGAAATCCGGTGTTTGAAAAACTTGTGAGGAAGTTTGGAAGGTACTTACCAGCATTTCTGCTCGCAAACTTGTCGGAAGGCAGAGTGGCTGCGAGGGGAACACGATCAATGCCGCTACTCCTCGCTTCCTTCCCAGTCTTCCAGAACAGAAGGAACAAGCAATTGGAACTTGGAAGTCCCAGCACGAACGAACACCGATGGGAAAAGCCAGTGGCGCCGTCTAGCGACTGCTTTTTCATAGTAGCCTCTTAGCGCCACCTGGTGAAGAGCACTGCGATAGAAGCTACATGTAGGTGTCAGATGATGCTCATCTTCACTTTAATTGGCATCAACTCTAGATTTTCACTCTGTGCACGATTATGTGTACGTTAAAAAAAATTCTGTAAATTTAAAATTTCTTAAAATTCAAAAAAATCCTGTTGAGAGTAACGGAAATTTGTTTTTTCCAAGTTTTTTAAAATTTGAAAGCCAAAGATTGAAAGGAAAGAATTGTTCGGAGAATTTGTTACGAAACGAAATGGTTTAAATTTTGTACACGTACGTGTATATGTTATTCGCTCGCGTACAAACCAGGGGTGAACTTGAAAGAAAAAACTAGCTGTGAGCCCTCAGATTCAGTCACAATAAGTCACACTAATTTTCACAAAATGTTAAGATCTGATGAATGGGTGCGGCTTGTACGTACTTAAAAGAACGCGCATAAGCCGCATGCATTCCTTAATGACACCCCCTTTCTATTTTTTCCAAAAGTAAACGAGCACTTCACTGCAGGGGATAATAGTAGTTTTAAATGGTTTTAAAGGCAATTTTAATCTGCTTTAAGAAGGCGAATTTACACTCAATAATAAACTAATTAAAAATTAATTTCATGAATAATTTTCTTCTTCTTAAAACTAAGGTCCAATTTAGGGATGCGGCTTATATGTGAGCAAATACGGTAACATTGGCAGGCTGCAAAGCAGTATATAGTCATTTTTATATAGGACATTCATGAAGTTTAAATATTTTACAATTTAAGCAAAAAACCTTTCTTTGCTTTATTACAGTGCAAATTGTGCCACTTTATTCATTAAATATTGCTTAGCTTTTATAATCACGTAAATGGCTTTGCTTCTTTTATTTGCACGTTGTCCAATGAGTTTTTATTTTTTTTACTTGTAATTTGCTTGGTTTTTGAACAAAATTTCACTATGTTAAAAGTATATTGTCAAAATATAGATTAAGATAAGAATTTTTGTAAAATATACGAATATAAGACGGGTTAAAATATAGGAATACTTAACTGCGTGCATTGGAATAATTTTCACCAAAATTGCATCATTTTTAATCTTATCCAGAACTTTGGAATTATAAACTATGGTAAGAGCATTAGTTAAATGTTTATTAGTCAAAGACTCCATTGAAGCTAGTTTGTATAAGATTTTCATAAAAACTCACACGTTCCATATTTTTAAGTTGTCTTTGAAACTTTCCAAGAGTTGACTTTCAGGTATTTTATTATGAAATTATGCCAGTTGCAGCAACATGTGTGCATTAACACCAGTTTTTCATAAGTATAATTTAGGCATATTCAATTTGCTTTTTCTTGGATATTAGATACTAAAAATACTAAAAAGGTGGAAAAATGGAGAAATTGACGTACATTTACATGTATTTGTTGAAATAGTTTACAATATTCAATATTCGCAAACAATTACTCGCTCTTATTATATAAATATTGCAATTTATTCCAGCATTATTACACGCAACGCTAGTTACATTACATACGATTCAAATGGTGATATCCTGATCAATAAACGAATTATAACATTAGAGGTCAACTCATAGATACTATAATCCAAATGCCCTCTCAAAAACGATGAAAGCTTGACATAATCGAATGTCACGGAACAAAATTATTATGATTTATAAAGCATGTATGCACCCAACAGCCAACTATGCCATCAATAAATGTTATCAAAATGCTTAAAATTGTTCGCTGGATCAAGGAATGTGATCAGCAATACCTCGAGTAACAGAAGGACGGCAAAGGCGCTTTCCAATGGTCTCAACGTGGAATCCCAGGCTCAGCAGAAGGGAATGATCCAGATAATTTCGGCCATCGAAAACAAATGCAGGCTTCAGCATACGTTCATAAATCTTTTTATAGTCAAGAGTCTACGAAACAAACCATGAAAATATCAAAAACAATACTAAAGATTTGAAATTAACGACTTAATAATTGCTATTTACCTTAAATTCTTCCCACTCTGTGCACACAATCAAAGCATGAACATCCTTAGCTGCTTCATATGGATCATTATGAAAATTAATACTCTGCAGCACTGTAATTCATAAAGATACATGGATTTACATAATAAATTAAGATTGTAGTTTGTCTTTCTGGATGTCATCCCTCATCCAAAGTGTTTTCATATTACTTAAAATTACCTTTTTCTGGAGTTTCGGTGGCATAAACACTGGTTAAGTCGGCAATAACTTGTTCAGGTTCAACTTTAGGGTCGTAAATATTAAGTTTGGCTCCATCAGTTAACAACATTTCACACACATAGATGGCTGGTGACTCTCTTTATAAAATTAAAAACAATTTTGTTATTGGGACTATCAACAAGCATTTTTTTTAGCAAACAGCCTTTTATCCCACCTAGTATCTGCTGTGTTACTTTTAAATGCAAAACCAAAGATTGCCAGCTTTTTGTCGTTAACATTGTTGAAAAGAGATTCAATAATTTTACGAGTAAACCTACTACGCTGATACTCGTTCATCGTAATAACCTGAAAATAAAGACGATTTCATAAAAAAAAAAAACATTCTATAATTTCCAAATGTGCTTTATTTGGGAAGAAGAGGTTAACCCACAAATATCTGGTTGCCGATTCTTTGAAAAAATTTAAATTTGTCAATATTTTCAATAAATGTTTACTTGGGTTATCAATTTGTTTTCAAAATTCTGTTTACATCAATGTCACACGTTTGACTTTCCTATAATTTCCAGATTACTGTAATTTTACAGCAGTTTCCAACTTCAGCATCAATCGCCACTTTAAAATGTAAGATTAACAGTTTTTTTTTAATAAGCTCACTAACCTGATCCCAATAAGCAGCAACCTCTGGCAGATTCAGACACTCGCAGATGTAAACCAAGTTGAGGATGTCTTTTTGAAAACAGCTCCCACCAAAACCTCGAAGAAAAAAAGAGTAAATTTCAAAAACAAAACATCCGCAGACATAAAAAAAATTAAAGAATGAACGTGCAATGAAGTAATTCAAAGCCAATTTACCAACGCTAGCCTGTAAGAACTTTGGTCCGATTCTCGTGTCTTGGCCGACGGCATGGGCCACCTGAGACACATCGCCTCCAGTGGCTTCACAAACAGCTGATATGGAATTGATGCTAGAAATACGTTGGGCAAGAAAAGCATTCGCTGCGAGTTTTGAAAGTTCAGAAGACCAAACATTCATGGTTAGAATCTTCGAGCTAGGTATCCAATGCTCATAGACGGCTGAAAGTTCCTTGATGGCGGCTTGTCCCTCAGGTGTTTCATCTCCACCAATCAGAGCTCGGTCCGGATTTAACAAGTCATTTATTGCAGATCCTTCTGCGAGGAATTCTGGATTTGAGAGCACCTTTAAATAAACACCACAACGCAGCATGAGAAAGAAGCAATTGGCATAGCCAAAAAGTATTATTTGTGTAAGAAATAAATCGGATAATAAACGAGATAAGACATTTAGCTGTCTAGGGGCATTTGTTTAGGCTGGGGGATTGAAACCAGGCTAAATACTGTCTCTCATTTTGAATTTTTTTAAATTAAGCTTCATAATTTTATAAATATACAGGTACTATGTATGATTATGTTTCTTTTTGTATTCAGATTAATAAAATTTATGGAAGCCCAACAAAAACAATGTGGTATTTGCTTTATAAACCCAAAAACAATTTTGTTACTGACATACCGTATTTACACGATAAAACAGTTTACCTGAAATTCAACACCAGGTCTGCGATTCGCTTTCAGTATTTTCACAATACTTTCTGCCGCCCTCACGGGAACCGTACTTTTTTCCACAACGATGGTTTTGCCGATGGCAGCTCGAGCAATTTCCCTAGCAGCTCCCTCCACGTATTTCAAGTCGGTTGCTCTCCCCTGCAAGCATCAAATATTAATTAATAACCTTGCATTAATTAATCATGTAAGTTATACACGCACGTTTCTTTATTCTATTGGCAATTCGAGCACGAATATCCTCACCTTTCCCAATCCAAACGTTTTTGTCGGAGTATTAACTGATATGAATATTAAATCAGCTTCTTTAATCGATTCCTCCATGTTCGTGGAGAAAAACAAGTTGACTCCTCTGCGTTGTTGAACTAGCTCATCTAATCCTGGCTGTAATTGAAATTAAAAACTTTGTCAACTAAAGTCTAGCCTTCATTCTTGTACTGAGAAAATTGAAAATTGAACGTAATATTAGGAATAACGTTTTTCTCATAACATCCATTAAATAATACCGTTAAGCAGTAAACAATCTTGAACATTCAAAAAAATTATAATAATCCACAAGATTTCAAAAATTATCAACCGGCTTTGCAACCCTTGCTGAGTACTTTTACGCGAAAAAGATTTAGACTTAAGGAGAAAGAAACTGCTTAAACAGCCTACCTGATTTTTTCTACAAAAGTGAACTAAGATTAGACATTTTACAAGAATAATCGTTATTTTTTTCACAAAGTACCTTTATTTTTCTGATAATTTTTCTACAAGAGAACTAAAATTAAACATTTTGAAGATCAATATGTATTTTTTAAAATTGAAATCACAATTATATTAAAGTGCAAATTAACATTAGGGTCGTTTGAAACCAAAATTCAGTAGAAAACAGCTTTCACAATGCAACGACTGGACAGTAAATGACATTTTGGATCAAGCATGGAGTTGTGAACCCTATCAATGTTAAAGGTCTGTCACGAATCGATTTACATCATCGACTTAGGAATGCCTACCTCAAATATGGGCAGTTTATTGGAATTCCATTGATTGATCCGGTGCGGATTTTTATCCACGACCGTGACCTTAATGTCTGGACATTTGAGAGCAATGACGGCGCACGAAGGACCACCAACGTATCCTGCTCCCAAACAACAAATCTTGGTTATGACCATGTTGAAAATGGAGCTGAAAAACAAGAAACAACATGTTTACGTTTATTAACGCGAACAATTAACACGAACTGGCCACGCTTAATTGGACTTCCACACGCAAATCGAAGATTGTCAACCAGCGAAACCTGAAGCCGAAATAGACAATTGTATTTTTTAAATTCGATTTCACAACTTACATGTATTTGTTATAACAGAAACAAATATTTGAAGATTTCAACATTTTCCGTCAAGACTGACGATTAAATGAACTTTTCCATGATGCATTACCGGTATTTAAATTGATCGCATTTTTTTCACAATTAAAGAACTGTTTAAGAACAGTAGGTCTATAAATTTTTCAGAAAATGTTGCGCATTAAATATCACTTCTTTTGCATTATTCATCATATATTTTTCGCAAAATGCTGTTCTTTCATTATACATTTTTCGCAAAATGCTGTTCTTTCATTATACATTTTTCGCAAGTCGTGTTTTTTTCCGCTAAACACTGCTTATTTTTCGCAATACGTTCCTTATATATTTTTCGCAAATAGTTGCTGATTCAAAATTATTTTTTCCCGCAAAATGTAGCTCATTCATCATACATTTTTAACATCGTTAGCACATTTATAATACATTTCCTTAACGTTTTGATGGTTTTCCATCATTCTGAAAGTTTTTTTCCTGATTTTCTGCGGGAATTGAAATTTAGCATAATCTCGTAAGCGTAGCAAGAATCTGAATCATTTGTTCAAGACTGAAGAAAACTTGGGTTCGACAATAAAGTGCTTTCATTTATTTAGGAAGTTTATGTGAACAATTTTAGCCAAACACCCGGATTAATGTTTCACTGTTTGTGCTGCGCAGTGACTTCATCACATCCTAAACTCGATGCAGCAACCTCTTTAAAGAGGTTTTCACAAGAAACCTCGCTTGAACCCAGATGCGGTTTCTTCACTAGGCTGTTCGTGCTAAAAAAATATATTTCATCAAGCCGGTTTTAATATTGAGCACATCCCCACTCGTGGCTGCAAATGTCATTTGCCTCGCTTTTTTATTTTTCATTTTTTTCGTTTAGGGAAATCGAATTCCAGGATGCTACTCTCGAAGTGGAGTTAGTTTCCAGTACAAGTACATAGTAAGTAATGTTGTGAAGGACAATGTACTGTTTGGGTAAAAGATATTTGGTACCCGGGGCAAGGTTGAGGTAAAGACACGAGGTCATCATTTCCCTTTTCAACTTTAAAGGTGAAGTTGTAGCTCGAGTTTGGCCGAGGCCACACACAAACACTCAGACAGAAGGGGTACAGACCCCAAGTTTATGTTAACGGATGGCGGCGCCGGGGTTCGTTACATTCCAAGGGGGGCTGACCCCTCGTCAATGCAACAAGTACGAGGATTTGTCCGCCTGATGACCCTTTGCAAAATCCCATTCCGTCTATTTTGTTAGAGGAATTTTTACGTGTCTACCAGGTGTACAGCAATAATAGCCAAAAAGGTCGACCCAAAAAGATGCCCAACACGCAAAATAATTCATTTTTCCCATTGTGGAATTGGTCCACCTGAAACTAGAGTTATTTATTATAATTTGAAAATGTCCCGTTTATTTGTAAAATTAAATTAACTAAATTGAATTAAATTAACTTGAAATAAAACGTTATGAAGAGGATGTCGGAAGAGGAAAAACTATTTCGAAGATCGCATAACGTTTTTGTTAAGTTTATCAATTTTTAATTGGACATTTTTATAAAGTATACAAAAATTGCGCAGTCTCCAGTAGACGAAGAATTCTACACGGGAAAAATAAATTCAGCAATTATGAAAAGTACTTGAAGCAAAAATGTGCGAAGTAATTGTTTTTGTATGGTGGGCATCCTTTTAGGTTACATGTAGGCGTAAGGACCACTGCAGTTTTTTTTATAACATATGATCACATTTATCAATCAACATGCTCTATGGACAACATTTAAATTAATTTCTGCTAATTGAAAAGTAGTCTTTTCAGTTAATAAACGATTTAGGAAAATATACATTGAAGTTGTATAAACCTGTAGTAGATTGAAATTCAGTTGAACGTCACATTCTAAGGACACTTTATCATGTATCATTCAAAAATTACATTTGGATCAAAATAAGACATCTGAACCAAATATGGCACCATTACGATCATGCAAAACAAGATATTCATTACAGTTCCAGAATCAGTTTAAAGTAAATAAAACCAAGAAGAAGAAAGAAAGCATGAAATGAATAATAATAAAAAACTGATTGCTTTACTAACCACAGAAAAAGTGCTTTTAAGAAACCATACCTGAAATATTTCTAAGAAATGGTCAAGGTTTTGATCAAGGTTTCCCTACTGATGAAAAGCAACACGAAGTTTTTATCATCACCTGATTCACCTCATGGTAGTAAGAAACCATGACAAAAATAATTCCAAGAAATTATCAACATTTTTGCTTTGTTTTCGATGTTAAATGTCACGTTTGTAAACGTTTCAGCTAGTTTCTGAGAATTTCAACAGCATGCGAAATCTGGGCGTGTTTCGTAAGAAATCTCACCGCGAAAATACATGGCTAGGATATTTCGATATTTTAAAGAGCACTAAGTACTTCACAAATTGAGTTATTCCGATTTTAAAATGGATATCTACTCGCTGAACATAATACATCTTTCAATACCTTTAGGTGGGCCGGTTTACTTGCTCGCAAGTGTATTTCTCAGACTTAATTACCAGCTTCAAACAATGGTATTGAATATCGATGCACTTATTTGTCGTGATGGGCGGAAACCCTTTCAGCAATATGAATTTAAATCCACTTAAGTGTTTAAAAAGAAATCAATTTGATCAAGTGCAAACAGAATTATTGTTGTTGTAGTACTTATATTTTTAACTGTTAGCACATTTTCATGCGATAATTATTCCACTGACTTGTTATGTTGATAAAATAAATTTGTGTGTTTGAAATGAGTAGGACCTTAACAGTTTTGGTGCAATTCAAAAATGTACTGAAGTCCATAAAACTGTATTGAGGCATAGGCCTATAATTGCAATTAGATGTGGCGTCATTTGTTTTGACGTCAGTGGAATGACGTGATAACTTGTACCAACCTCCTTGGAGCAAGGTTACAGAGGCCATATTGGATGACTAATAACTGCCGCACAGACTTCGACATTTGAATTTTAAAGCATAGGGGTAACAATAAACCAGCTGAAACAAACGTGCACTGGACATAATTTGCATGCTTGCAGCCTCTACTTACATGCATAAACCGACGTAATGGAGGTTACCAAATTCATAATAAATATTTTTTCCTGCAGTAACCATTAATTTGCCATTTTCACTGCTTCATTAGAAACGGAATGTTGTTGCACCTGGTATATTACTGGAACAAATAGCGGATTAGAAGGATTTTTTTAAAGGAGAAGGCTGAGAACGGTATCCAGTTTGGGCAATTTAAAAACAAAAGAATTTCCAGTAATTTATCGGCGTTAGTTACATGTATAATAAAATATACGCAACGTTTTTTCACGAGTGAGTAATATTTAACATTTTCAGCAAAAACGTGTGAGCATTTTTAAAGAACTACGCAGAGCTCTACCGACTCCCCAGTATCAGATAATTCGGATTAAAACCGGAATAAATTATTACATTTATCAGAAACATTGGGAATAACGGGTGGATCGTGATAATGTTTTACAAGTTGAGAGAGATGAAGAAATACATGTACTGTATATAAAAAAATTGATGTAATATGTACAGTGTACAGCACGTGATTCAGGAATGTAGCCAACCAGCATCACGTCCCCTTTTTGGGGTAAATTTAGCTCAATGCCATGCCCGCAGGTAGTTTGCTGCCTACCAGTGCAACGGTCAGTTTCTTAAAACAATCCTGACCACCAAATAGCCTATTGATGATTGCAATAATGCAAATAACAAACCAGTAAGTCACATCAAGTTTGAAGGTCTCAGACAATTCATAAAAAATAATTTGACAATGATGGTGGTGACCATCAAGTTGAATAATACAGTGGGGAAGGGGAGGAAGAGTAACATGCATGTAGGCTGATGGATCACATCCCTGACAGTAGGGTACTGCCTAAACTGACACCGAGTTTAGGTTTTGAAGTTCCTTCATTTACAGTGTACCGAAAATTGCACATGGGTGAACATTCAAAGGAGATTAGTCTTTCAAATGATAAATATACATATTAATAAATTAAGTTATGGTAAAATCGTTTTCCCAACGAGGTTTAAATTAAACGATGGGTGTTTTGCCAGACGGTTAAATAAACAGAAATAATTCTGACCTTTCCAGAAGCTCAATCTATAGAGGCGAAAATGTCTGCAGCACTATACGTGGGCAGGTCAATAAAACGGAAGTGTAGTCTTGTACAGATACGCTGAGATATCTGAGATAGTCTTTCGTCAAGACGTCAACAACCCAAAAGAAGTCACTCACGTCATGATTACACACTAGTCCATATGCAAATTGAACGGTCAATAGTTTTAACAATGGTCAGCAGATTAATCAATGAAAATAAGTGCGTGTATGGAGTTTGTAGTCCTAAATCTAAGTACAGTGCACTTAGTGCATATTAATAGCTTAAATACGTCAAAAGAAGTGGAAATATATCAATCACGTTCATTTATCTTTGAACTTATACCAATGCAAAGAGTAGCTATTTATGCATTGATACGATATCGACGATAATACCGACAATATGGAGAGGATTTCGAAACAAAAACGTGCAATTTAAAGATATCGGAGATGCCATGACGTACGTGACAGAATAAATACGGGTTGCACATACTTTTTTTATTTCTGTGACTGTAAACGGAATTACAAATGACTTTTTGTAATTAATCACAACGTTGAGCGTGTAAATCCGTGTTACACAAAACCAACCAGAAAGATTTATTAATTTGTTTAAATTAACCTCAAACTTATTCTCAACCTCAAATAACATATCTGGCAGATACCGTGCAAATTGATAAGTTTTGATGGATAATCACATAGGCTATTACATTCAAATTAGTAATGCACAGACATGACATGTCTCCATTCTGAGAAAGGAAATGAAATTCAATAATTTAATCCTGTTAATGGGTTACACCCTTTAAGGGAATATCATATACATGTAAGAGTATTTATAACCACATCATTCAATGAAGAAAAATCTTCAAGAGCAATATGGTCTCTAAAGTATGTCATCGGAAACTTTCGCTTCCTTTCTCCTCTCCTCTTCCATCCTACCGACAATTATACTGGCAGATCTATTCATCTGACCTCAATTTTATACGAATTTTCTCAATACCCTTTAACATCTAAACGCGAGAAATGCCAGATATGATAACAATGATACAATTAATCCCAGGCTTCTTGTTTTATGGCACTCATTAGGAGTTCAAATGAGGTCCAAAATTTAAAAATTCCGGATCTCGGCAAGATGCCTTCGCAAATTTGCGTCCTGTCAGAAAATGGTTGGATAAGTGTTGGTTAACCAAATTTGGATGGGGCCTATCTGTAAACATTCATAATAATTATGACCGAATTTGTGTGTGGCTGCATTTTGAATCCGAAATTTCGTTAATAATTAGAACCCCACTCAGGTGGTGTTTTTTGCGTTTAGAAGAAACCAGTTTTCAGAAAACAAAATTGATCGTGTGTAGGCTAAATGTCATAATGCCGAACCCGGATCGGTGGCATGTGAACAAAAGTAAAAAATGGGAAACATATTTGCATTTACCTTTAGAGAGAACACAAATGGAGAATTTTCGATGTTCACTGACAGGCAAATAGATGCAGCATGACACAGAATGCGAAGCGGGCCGGATGAAGATCGGGCTTTTTAAATGATACAGAAGCGTATCATCGCCGCGTTCTCATTGGTTATCTTTACCGAGGTTCGTGGGACGGCTCATTATTTTAATTCGGAGTTTTTTTACAGCGTTGCTGCCACACTTTATCAACGAAAATCGGGCCACGTCCGTAGAAAACCAATCTCACAATCTCCATGAAGCCCAAATGGTGCCCAAGGTAATGTGACAATAATATAGGGGAAAATCCCCCGAAGAAAGAATCCCATCGCAGTATTTTTCATGCTTATCAGCGTCTCCACGCTTGTAATGCCATTATTTAGCTACTTGTAAAATATAAAAAACGTTACTATCAGCTAAATCATATTAATTTATAATTTATTTATATGCAAAACTAGCAGAAATGATTCGATTATAGGTGTATAAAATACGCGAAATGGCCAAAGGTAACTTTCAATAATACCTCCCAAGATGGCGATACTCAGAATTTTGGTTGATTCCTAAATATTCGCTTACTGTTCAATAGAATTAACCAATTTTGTGTGTTTTATTTTATTTTTGAATAAAACAGTTTATTTTAAAGTCTACATTTAATAAAAATATTAATCTTTAAGATTAAGATTAAAAAATATCATTATTGTTTTTGCAAACAATGCTTTGATATAGTGATAAAAAATCGAAGAATTGGGCTCCAAGATGGCAGTCACGAGTTTTACAGACAGTTATCTTCTGCTCTACAAATGAAAGATAAACGTTGATAGCAATTGCATCAGAAAATGTCGAACTCAGTGAAACGCAAGGAAATTCTCAAGAAAGAAGATGTTATTCAAGCTCTCGTCATTGCTGACAGTTTCGAAGCATCATTTCGGTCGCTAACAGACGATTGTCCAACTGTAATTATTGGAACTCATATTTATATAAACCTCGTATTGATTTCAGTTGACCCATTTGCATCTGGGGTTTTATAAACGTGTATGGTATTTAGCCCTATTTTGGGAACCATTAATTTATTAGCTATGAAGGGTTGAGTGAGGTCGAATAACGGATTAAAAACAGTTACAGAAAATAAAAATAATTAATGAAACCTGCCAGTGAATGTAATATTGTCATAAAGAAAATGCTAATGTTTTAGGTTCTTTTGCCACTCGTGAATATCCCCATTCTGGAATACACTCTCGAATGCCTACACGCTGCAGGTGTCCAAGAAGTGATACTATTCTGTTGCGCTCACTCGGATAAAATCAAGGAATTCATCAGGTAGAATCGTGTTTGCAATCGTTAATTATGCTTTAGATTGATCATCATCAATGCAATTGTGCAGTATATGGATCGTGTACTCTTAGAGGACGAATTTCACGCTCACGAATGCACCTGTAGCGTATCTGTGAATAGCATTGAAAAAAATATCAATTTGGATATAATTGAATTTCAATTTTTATAGAAATTTGTTTGAGTTTCACGTTCACGTTATACATAACCGACAGGTGGAAGAATTGAATGGCTAAATTAACACATGTGATATACACTGTATGATCTTGAATCAATGTGTGCACTTGTCTGATACGACGTTAATATTTCAATAGAAATTCTCGATGGAATTCGCCAAAGATAAAAATGCGCATAGAAATTACCATTTCGGAGAACTGTATGTCGCTAGGCGACGCACTGAGAGACGTTTACGATAAAAGAATGATAACCGATGATTTCATATTGCTGTCAGGGGACGTCGTGTCAAACGTAAAATTAAAACCAATTTTAGAGTTACACAAGTAAGTGCAAGGCGGCTTGACAATGAGATTTGAGATTAGGATTGATTCTTTAAAATCGACAAATAAAAGTGTATTGTGAATATCTAGAAAAATAATCGCCAACGTAAACTTAGTAAAATTGGCAAAAGCTTTTTGATATTCATAATGTACTTTATCCTCAATAGTCATAATAATGAAAAATCCAATCTCATCTCATTTGCTGCCAGGTTTGAACATTCCTCCATGAGGAAATAAATGTAATAGTCAATTCACACATGTTTTAAAGAGAAAAACGGAAAAAGGACAAACTTGCAGTGATGACGTCAATATACAAGAAGGCTTCACTTGACCATGAAACATTAAGTGCAGATGGCAGTACGTTTATCCTATATAATGAAGAAAATAACAGAATTTTGCACTGCAAGCCACTTGAAAAGAAAAAAAAGCTGGCAATCCCACTGGTAGGACAACATTTTAAATGATCATTCAGTCTCCTGTATTTAGTTCAAGTGGGGATTTAAAAACGTTCTTTTTTAGAATCTGTTAATCGAAAATGCCAACGTGAAAGTATGCTGTGATTTCCTCGATTGCCATATTAGCATTTGCTCACCCGAAGTGCTTTCCCTTTTCGCTGACAACTACGATTACCAAACAAAGCACGATTTTCTGAAGGGCATTCTGGAACAAGAAGAGGTAAAGCAGAATTGCGATGGAAGTTAAATGTGTTGAAATCTGATAGCAAAAAAGGCATTATTTTAGATTCTAGGAAACACTATATACATGCACATAATTGATGAAGAATATGCAGCTCGCATATCTAACCTTCACATGTACAAAGCTATCAGGTAGAGTCAAGTAGCAATGCCTATATTGAACTACAAACCATCATAACCTAACCTAATTTCTGATTCATCACAGCCACGATATTATTAACCGTTGGACATTTCCATTTGTACCGGATTTGTTTCTGGATGGCACCAAGGAGACTTACGTTCACTTGCGACACAACATTTATAAGCACCAAGATGTTACTTTAGCCAGGTGAATGTAACGTAATAAAAAGAAAGATTGTGAATATAATGAATGCAATATTTTCCACAAATAGCCCTTGGTTTGGTTGTCACATGATACCATAGTACCATATTAGTACTTTCTGAATCGCACCCAGATTAAATTTATTCTGCAACAATTGTTTTGTCAATTAGACAATGAAAATCTAATAAATTGTGGTGTACAAATATATGTAGAAGCTGCAAGCTAGTCAAAGATGTGGTGGTTGGCAGTGGTACGAAAATTGGAGGCTCGACAGTGATCTCACAATCTGTAATTGGTGTCAATTGCATAATTGGTGAGCATATAATTATTAGATAGAAAATTACTAGAACCCTGTTGGCAAATCTAATAAAGTGTACTCGTTGGGATGGTTTATAGGTAACAACGTAGTTCTGAAGAATGCATATGTTTGGGACAACGTAGAAATTCAGGACAACTGCAAAATATACATGGCTATTATAGCTGATGGAGCAGTTTGTAATAAAGGCGTAACTATTTTCAATAGTGTGTTACCAGCAAAAGTAAGTGGGTCACACTTATAAGGCTAAGCTAAAATAATAATTACACTCAAAAAGTTCATGGAATGAAAAAATATAAAAACATGATTGAATAACTTCTCAGTTTCAGGCCAAGATTGACAGTGAAGTAAAAAACACTTTTGTACTTAACGAGGAAGAGGAAGAGGCGAAAGGTAATGTTATGGTCATCTTAAAAATGCCTATCTAAGAATTACGAAACCTATCCTCCATTAGATGATAGCAGTGAAGAGGGAGAGCAGGATCCTTGGCAGATGGGTCATATTTCAGATGCTTATGAGAGTAGTGAATATGAATCGGATGAAGATGTGCCTCATATGGATGATGCAAATGGTGAATTGTACCTCAAGATTATACATTTTCGTAGGTTAAAAAAACTTTACAAATACCTTATTTCATTTTTTTAAAGCTTTTTATCAGGAGGTGTTAGATACCTTGCTCCGAGGTATAGAAGAAAAGTTGAAGTGCGACAATCTAATTTTGGAAATAAATTCCTTAAAGTACGTCACGTTTTTATCATAATTTATAACTTCAAAATAATGCTTAACTCGCAGAAATAACATCTTGGTTTTGTTAGGTATGCTTACAACATGACCATATCGGAAGTGAACCACGTCATTGTAAAATCAATAATGGAAATACCAGGTCGCTTAAGCAAGGAGGATTTGCTGCCGAAAGATTATCTAATCCAGTTGAAACAAGTAATGTACATCCTTTTAAGTCTCAAATGTTCACCTGAGCCTAAATCCGATTAACCAGAGATGTTCTAGGCTTACCACTTTCTATTATTTTGCAATTAATTTCCTACCTATAACAATGATTACAGATTCTTGCAAACTTTATGGGTCTCATAAAAAATTACTTCAAAAACAAAGATTCTCAAGCGGAATTACTTGGTGATCTAAAGGTAATTGTCAAGATCTTAATTTGCATATAGGTTATTGTCCTGCCAATTCAAAACTCAAGAAATTGTTCTAATTACCAGGAATATGCCATTGACCATACCAACTTCTCATCCATTTTGATGAATATCTTGCACTATCTTTACGATGCAGATGTCTTGCAAGAAGAAAGCATATTATCATGGCATAGCGAACTGCTTCTTGATGACTCAGCTGACAAACTAATAAAAGAACAGGTAGATGAGCGTGAACAATTTTTGTGCTTGAAATCGGGGCACATCAAGGTGTGGATCTGCTTTGTAATATAATTTTAATGTATACATAGGTTCAACCGTTTGTCGACTGGCTTAAAAGTGCAGAAGAAGAATCTGAAGAAGATTCAAGTTAGGGGTTAAAAACTTAAGGAATTGTCCTTGCCTTATTTTTGGCTATTGTTCTGTTCAGCTATCAGCAAAATTTAGTGAACACACATAGAAACTGACAAGCTCAATAAAGCTCGATTTCCTTAGATTTACCAGTTATTTATGTAAAACTATAAACAAAGAAGTAACATTGTTGCAACAGATCAATACAATTATTATCAAATTAAGCTGCGCCAATATGCAATGAACATGACAGCTAATAAACGAAAAGCTTTTGCAAAAACTCACCTGTCAAAACTGTTTGTTGTTCTTCTCATGGTTCTTGTGGAATCTTTTAGGAAAATAAAATCAGTATACAAAGATATTTTATTAAAGCATACATACAATGATCACCAATATTATAATTTTTAAAATATTTACCTTATTTAATACTCATATTTATAATGTCTGGTTCTGTAAGGTAGCAGCTAGAATGGATTTATGGCAGTATTTGATCCAATAAAAGGTAACAGGTTAATGGCTAATGCATTAGACATAAGGCCACATAACATTTAATTTAAATAAATTCTCAGGATTTGTAAAGAAACTTTCTATTAACTAGAAGTTACTTTTTTATTTCACTTGCATACAGACAATATGAAATCGGAATGTTAAATTAGTAGAAAATGCATACTTTAAAATATGATGACATTTGGTGTCAAATATATATGCTAACCATTAGTGTATCCTCTTATAGATTTTCGTTTCAAAGATTAAAACGTATAGTTAAATTTTGGATTTTGCCTGAAAACATTTGTGCATACCATGTGGATATGGTCAATAAACTTAGTGGAGGCGTTAGGCTGCTTTTAAATTGCTCGAGATAACTGCTACTCTGTCCATTAAGTGATTCCAGATTTGTAATACAATTTCGACTACATCCCAAAACATGGCGTTGCAATAACTGAAAATTATTTTCATAATATGCACGCCATCGCTTTGCAACCAAGCCAAAAACTGACGACCAACGTCTTCCATGTATGCGATTAAGCGATGAGCATCTTTTAAAATTGCTCGTAAAGCATGCTGAATGCTGGCTTCAGAGAAATCCCCTTTTGTGTAGATGAATAACAAACCAATCGCAACTGAAACTATCGTCAACAAAACGACCAAAATCTTCACCAGAAATCCAACACAACCCATACCACCTGCAAGTATTATTAATAAGAATTAAAATCAGATGTGACGGACTATATTCATGACAATCGCTTGATAGAACAATTCAATACTGGCAAACAATTCTGTGAATTAATGAAAATCAATATTGCTCTAAAACCAAATTAGGAAATAAATTGACTTGTAATTTCGTCAAGTAGCATATAAAGGAATCCAATTCACAACATATATTTTTGTCAATTACGAAAAAGAGCCTTACCAGAATTTAATTGTTGGTTTTGTTTAGCTTCTTTCTTCGAACCATATGAATCTTCTAAAAATTACAAGAGAAAATATATAATACGCTCTACAATCATCCATGAATCACAGACAATCAATTATTAAATATCAGGTATACAAGAGAAAATATTTATATTTCTCAGCATTTCTTTTTGGAAAAAAATATTAAACTAAAAAATTATAAACATGCATCCTCTGGTTTAATTTTTTTAAAACTTTGGGTACATTCTTGACAGATTTTCGAATTTTTATTTCATTTTACACCATTTCCAGATAACCAGGTGTCTACAGCCACTTATTATTTTGAAGTAGTTTTCTTCCACATTCGTTTTTCCCAAGAAGCAATTTATAGAATATTGTTAATTGAAATCCTTACCCGATTTTACATTAGTGCCAGAATCACTAGAAAACGAGTCTTGCTGCTTTTGTTTATTTTTTTTATCTGCTAGTAAAGTAGCTCTTTTTCGCTCTTTTGCTGCTTTCTTGGCTTTCCTTTGTGCTTCGTTTTCTCTTTCTTCCTGGATTTTGCGCAGGGCCTCCAACTCTATATGGAATTACATTTACTTTCAGTTGTAATATTTATAAACAATCCTGGTGAAGGTATTATTTGAATGAATTGACTAAACGCTAAATGTACCTTCTTGCTTTTTTCTGTTCTCTTCTTGCTGAGCTAACAGCTGATTTTGTACATTTTGCATGAATAGAACAACCTAAAAAAACAGACAGTAGGCCATTTTATGATGATCTAGTTAACATTGCTGTAAATTGAAGCTGCAAAATCTATCTTACATTTTTCGCACAGCTCTGACACTGTTTGGCATCCAAGCAATCACCTGCAATTTTCTTTAATTGCGGAGTTAAAGGGTTGTTTTTCAAGTCAAGCCACTTTAGATTTTGCAGTTGACAGAAACTCACTGGTAGCATTTGCAACTAGCATTATTATTGAGGAAAAAAATAATCGTAAAATTAAATTATGAATGCATTTATGGAAACACATTATGGAACACATTTTACATGTAACTAACTTTATTGTTATACAAGTCCAGATTCTGAAGTTTACGCAAATCTCCAAATGCTTCCGGCAGAAATGAAATTTCATTTCGGCTCAAATCTAGCTTCACAATGTGTTTCAAATTACAAAACGGCGCCTGGAATTATTTAATACGATTTTTTTAGTATCTGTGCTAGATACTCAAAATTTTAAGACATCATATACTTACAGGAATGCTAGTTATGTGATTACACGACAAATCGATTAGAGTAGCCTTAGGCAACGCTGCCTAGAATAATAATAAAAAATGAACACATTTGATAGATTCTGGAGGGAAATATTTTTATTTGTGAATGCGCATTTAAGAACAGAATCATGATGCCAAAATTTTCTCATTTCTATAGCTCACAAATTTAAAGGGAACTATGCCTACATAAACATCCTTCCCACTTTTTTTAATACGGCTTTCTTTAATAACAGCATAAACATACAGACATATATTTGTGTGATTCGCTAGCTAGGCTAATCTAAAATAGCTACAGTTCACTTTGCTTAGAATTAGTTGATAATGTGAATTAGGCAAATATACATGTACCGGGTACTGGAGATCCTGAAATTCGGATCCAATGATCAGCAACAGTAGCTTCTGTTACCCTATTTTTTAACCTAACAAATATTTTGCTTGCCAAAATTTCGCATAATCAGATTGGTATAACTGATTTTATGAGCGTGTTCTATGCATGCAAAATAACTGCATCCGGAAATTAATACCCACAGCGCCCTCAAATGTACTTTGCGCCGTAAATTGAGTTGTGCTCCTTGTTATAATATGAGCCGAGTTACAACCCTTGAAATCATACAATTAACAATAAACATTCACATTTCTTGGAATCCCGTAAACAGGTATGATTGTCAACTTCTGAATCCTTGAATGATGATAGGAATTTCAAGTTCAAGATTCCACGTAGATGCTTTTTTCTCGGGATGACGTTTACATTTTGAAAAATACAAACGTACAACACTTACAATTTCTTTGACAGGAATTTCCGTCAGGCTCATTAGACTGAGATCCAAATCATTGCCGTTCAGCTTGTTTCTGTAATTTTCTTTAACCATTATGAAATTTTTTGGAAAAGTGAAATTAAACGAGTGAGGAATTTGATCTAAACCCGTAACACTAGATAGTTCGAATTCCAAACTCGCCAAAAACGACGCTTTATAGAAAGAAATTAAAGGACTCTTCATAAAGTACCTTGATTCGGCTAGCAATCGGCATGTTATTAAATCTCCTATTTCAAAAAACAAAAATAATACATTTCTTTTCAAATAATAAAACAGTGTAAAACATTCCTTAAAAATTTTATAATTCATTTTTAAATTGATAAGAAACATTACTCAGATGGACTTAGAAATTAATAAGGCTTTTCTCAAACATGCGATATTTTGTTATGCATGACAAATAGCCTCAAGTGCGAGGTACCGTGTTTATTCGGTTAGTTGAGATCGATGCCTGACGGGAAAAAGAATGTCCGAAATATACCTTGCACTGGAGGCGTTTAATCACGTGATTAAGACAAAAAATCTTATGCATACGCCTAGCGGTGACGGTATTTTGGGGATACCTCCGATACAACCACATGAACCACCTAGGTAAAACCAGCGTACAGCAAATGATCAATTCCACTACTTTTTTGTCGAGCTGTGTGACGCTGGCATGATGGCTGTTCTGTAACACAAGTTTAAATTGGTTTCGCCCTTTGAAGTCACGCCGCTTTGAAGTGGCGTTTTCACCAATCTTTGACCAGGTGAGTATTTACCAGTACAATATAGTGCACAAAAATACAGCAACCAGTATCTAGGGAAACTGGTCTAGAAAACATTGAAAAATGTACAGCAAAGAATCCTCCAGTAGGTGTAGGTCGTTTTCTGGATTAATCTCATATTCAATTGCAATTGGTGTCAAAAAAGGATTTATCCAGAAAATATATAGGCCTAGGCCAAGACTTGTAAAGAAATTGTGATGGTTTGTTCAGTTGCTAGTTTGTAATTATGACAGAGTTCATCCTAAATTACCTATACATTTCCTAATTTCTTTGATGTGCAATATTTCAGCGGTTGACATGGCTGTAGTTTACCTAGAAATACCGTATATCACAAACATAGAAAAGCCTCAAGCATTCGAAATGGTTGACTTTTAGAAGTCTTGAAATACAAGAATTGACAAGGCCTCCCGATATCTGTAAATACTTAAGAAAGCAATCACAGCAAGTTGACTGCCATCCAAAGCTTATTTTCTATTTATCTTGTTTACTTTTCTTGAAGACTACGTTCTGATATCAGTTAATTTACCTTAGTCGGGCGCAACTTTTCTTGAACACGGACTTAATCTAAATGCGTACGCAGTCTATAGGATCAAATTATTATAAGCTCAGACTGCGCTCAGTACATCCAATGTTAAAAGCGCATACAAGTACTAGGAATGTAGTATTTCTGGATGTCAGCCATGAAAA
The DNA here is from genome assembly GCA_034700785.1 of Rossiulus vilnensis. Taxonomy (NCBI): domain Eukaryota; kingdom Metazoa; phylum Arthropoda; class Diplopoda; order Julida; family Julidae; genus Rossiulus; species Rossiulus vilnensis. Next base: position 18,715 of record JAQIXS010000635.1, on the reverse strand, counting down.
TAGTGGTCTGAAAGTAGGGTATTTTTCTGTCAATGAAACGTTGGCCGAACATCTGTAGACCATTGGCTCAACATGGTTGCCAACCAAAAAGCATTTGGGTTTTGTTGGCTCGCCAATGATGACCCAGATGACACTTTTAATTTAAGCTCAGCGATGGTGTTCCAACTAATAACCAACAAGTTTTTATTGGCGTGCCAACCACCCGTTAACGATGGCCTGGACGAAAACCTTGATTTTCGTCAGTGCCAAAAATAGTGTTGGCTTGTCAGTCATCGGCTGAACAGTTTTGTGTTAATTGGCCATATCTACAAAATATCTCAGTTCCAATGACAAAAGCTCATACATGTATATAATCTTGTTTTTTTAGATATACAATTTAACCATGACAACGAAATTGCGATTAGTACTCTGCACTGCATTCCTGATTGCTCTATCTCTAGTCTGTGGTGAAAAAGAGCCAGTGGATGTAGAAGCTTCGAAACTACGAAATGGACCACAACAAAACAATAGCATGGAATCGGTAGGAATTGTCGAAATGTTCTTTTTAATTTGTTAAACAACTTGGATTTAATAAATGCAATGATTCGGCAGTAAAATAGTACTGATCCATATTGAGTCTTTTGAATATAATTTTTAAAATATCATATAAAACAGAGCATAAATTAAATTAAGCACGTTCACTTCATCACATCATATTTTCATAGCACCCTGTCACAAAGAAACATTGTAATTAAATCTTGCAAATGCTTTATCAGCAGGAATATCAGGTGTAGACAAGTTACTTACATTGATACCACTCATGCTAACTGTAAATACCCTTGAAAATGGTCGATCAACACTTATTAAAGCCCATCTTCCAAGTCATTAGGCATCCACAGTGGGAGGAGCTAAACATTTCGATCCATCGACTATTTTTGATGGTACTTATAGCTGTCATAAAGGTTTTGGCCAATCAATTATAACATGACTTTATTAATGCTATAAGTGTCTTAAGGTCCATATTTCATTCAAGTGGATTTATCCTGAATTTGTATGCAAAAAATGTATCCAAATTAACTGATGAAAAAGCTATCCTGTATAATCTTATGTAAATTGTCATGTACTTTTTTCCAATTTTTCATGCTTCAATAATGTTTCAAAATTAGCCATATTGTGTAGATATTTAGATGGAAGACAATACTGATTAATGTAAGGATTGATGTGTGCCTTTTCAAACATTTCATCCATTTTTATTTTTTATTTCTTTACAGTCAGATTATGGCGATTTTAAGCGCCCACATGACATGCTGGAGAAATACAAAGACAAAGATTTGACTTTTGTCCACGCTTTCTTCGCTGCTGTCTCAGTCATTGTCGTGTCTGAATTGGGGGATAAAACGTTTTTTATTGCAGCCATCATGGCCATGCGTCACGCCAGAATCACTGTATTCATGGGTGCAATCACAGCTCTCGCAGTCATGACAGTATTATCAGGTATACGTTTATTAAAATGACTGTATTTGCCTACCTTTGATACTTACCTGTGTCATTCTTGCTCCATTTCAGCTTGCCTTGGATTTGCAACAACCATTATCCCAAGAGTGTATACATACTACGTTTCCACTGCACTTTTTGCAATATTCGGATTGAGAATGCTTTGGGAAGGTATTGCCCGAAACATGTACTGAAATACAAATAAAAATGTTTGAGTTCAGCAAAATACCATTGAAACTGACCAATGGATCATTATAATAGGATATCATATGTCAGCCAGTGAACAACAAGAAGAATTTGAGGAGGTGCAAGCAGATTTGAAAAGGCGAGAAGATGAGGCATGTAGTTAAATATTTTTCTGGAAAAAGCTATAATTAAATTGTTTGTCGACTAGTCCCTTTTCCATTAACGTTTGCAAATTTATCTGATATTGTATTCATAACATGTATATTGCGATACAGTTGCAGAAGACATCCCAAGGATTATTAGCACCAGATGCTGAAGCTGGAGTGGCAAGAGGTGGGCGACGAAAAGTGCTATTTTTCATCTCAAAAGTCTTTTTACAAGCATTTACGTTGACGTTTTTGGCCGAATGGGGAGATCGATCTCAGTTAACCACGATCATTTTAGCTGCGAGAGAAGTAAGAGCCATGCCGTTCTTGAAATTTCTATTTTATATACGTGCTTAGAGCCCTTGTAAATTTGTTTGATGAACTTATTTAGAATGCTGTTGGAGTTACGCTGGGAGGCATATTAGGGCATGCCTTCTGCACTGCATTGGCCGTCATTGGGGGTAGAATAGTAGCACAGAGGATATCCGTACGGACAGGTAAGGTCTTTCTAATTGAAAGTTTTCCAAACGTGAAGCCTGAGTAAATTTGATTTGCTGAAGTTAAAAAAACAAAAATTTCAACAACAATATTTGCTCGAATATTAGTTGCACTTTTTGTCTAAATCAAATTTTCAATAATTGGGTGCAAAGCAAAATGCGATTTGGAATGCCAGTAACAGGAGCCATTTCTGGAGCAAATAAGGCATCTTTTAAACTTGTGCTAACAAATTTTCCATTTGTTTTTTTCTTTGCAGTAACTCTAATAGGAGGTGTAGTGTTTCTTGTGTTTGCCTTATCAGCTTTATTTTTTAGCCCTGTAGACAACTAGCTTCTGTGAAGCTGGGCATGCTTTAAATTACTTTTAATGGGTCAAGTGAAATTGTGATGCAATTGGATACCAACAGTGTTGTCCAACAGGACATTAGAAGAAGTACAATTTGTTACAGCTTACGTGCCTGGAAGCCTGCCAGGTTTCAGTATTCTTCTGAAACGAACTGTCATTTTTAATATGTTGAGCAACGTATTTTCAGAACCACTGCAAAAACTGACCGGCAATTAAGAAATAGTGAACTGCAACGTGAAGAAATCAGCTACCTACTGTTTTCTGTACAAAATACTCAACTATTTATGTAGAAAACCAATTGTAATAAATTTCTCTCCGTTATACATTTGAAAATCATGCATGGTTTGCCGCTTGGGTATTATAAAAGCAAATATATTTAAAGAGGTACAATAATCTATCACTGCAATGAACTACAATACAAAAGTGACTTTTTGTTATTATTGCAGCACCACTTTAATGGTTATTGAGTTATTGATTGAAAGAGTATATTACCTTGAGAAGATTCCTTATATGTGTAGAAAATCTCAAAATTCTGCGTCTGTCTCCAATATCTGAGAAAGCACTAACTAAACCACCCCTAAAGAAAGATGCACAGGAATCACGAAATTCATTAACTAAACTATATTTCAGACATTGACACACATAGATTGTACATAAAGTAAAACAAGATATCACCTGCACAGAAAGTTCAATAAATTTGTGCAATATACCTTCATCAAAGAACGTGACCCCGCACTTTCCAGGCTTCTCAGAAGGGCTGAAGGTAACGAGTAATGGTGGAGAATAATTATGTATTTACAGTTAAAAGACAGTGCACGTTTAAAATTCGCAGTAACCGAGCGATGTGTCCTGCCATAAAATGGAGATGTGCACAATAACGACTCAGTTTTTGAACTATTTGTTGACGTAGCCATTCCGTGGTTTAATGTGGTTTTCCGTGGGAATTAATGGTAGCACATGAGTACTCTGTTAATGCAAAAAGATTTTAAGAAGGCTGGTTTTCATTTAGCATTGATAAATCCACAACGATGTCTAATATTTTAAATTTTATCCTAAAAGCCTCAATATGCTGAATGCACATTTTAATAATTAAATTTCCATTGGCATGATATCAGCAAGCAACAAATTTATTTTTTAAATGATTGGAGTTTTTTTAACTAATGTAAAAGAATGCTCTAGCATTTATTTAAACATATCCTTGAAACTATTGTGGATTCACCAGAGAAATCAATGATAAGATTATTTAAGTTCGTTTACCGATTTGAAAACGAGTGCTATCGCACATAATACTCCCAGCAGAGCCACGAATGCACCCAAGCCCAAAATGATTAGCGGCACCAGAAAACCAATTTCCATTGGCACAAACAGCTGCCATTGAAGTTTATCAACGATATCATCAGACAGTTGAACGCTCTGAAAGAAATTAACAAAAGCTGGCGTTTTTATTTGTTTCGAAAATGTTAATTCTTGTCACTTGCTATTACTTACTTCATTTAGCCATAACAACGGTAAAACTATCTCTGGCAAATTGGCTGTTTCACTGCAGAGAGGAAATGTGTGAAATGGTGATTAAAAAGTGGACGGATAAAAATCTCATACTATTATTCCATAGGAGATACGTACGGAATATCAGAAATTGGCTTCATATGCAAATTCATTTGTATCCTTCTCATGGCACTTAATAGGGTACCGGAATTCTGAAAACATGGTATTTTAGACAATGGCTTCTTATTGTTAAGATATGTTACCTAGATAGACTTACCGGCTCTAATTGTATTACTGTGACATGTTCCTTTCTATTAGGGTTCAAACCGTCAATAGCAAAGCGGACCTGGAGGGCCGCCATCAGGAAATGAGGTAAAGACATAAGTACTGGGGCCCCTAAAACATAAAAAAAATGATTGGCACATTCTCACATTTTTAAAATCAGTTAATAATCTTTGGCCAAATACTAGTCGAATTTTGTCTAAACGAAGTCAACGTTTAAAAGCTCTTTGAAGTTTATTAAGATTTTTGGAGAGAAAAAATTGATAATTAGGGTATATTAATATTTCATATTACAACACATAGCCAAAACTACAGTATTTAGAAGACAGCTTATTATGATATTAAATTTCATTGAATGTTACCACTTTTGCAGGAGGATAAACTAATAACTCCAGCTGCTATGCAGAAAGATGTGTTCGGATGGCAAAAGCAGGCATTATCTGGCGTCATATTAATGTCTCCTAATAACTCGAGATCAGTTTCATATTGGTAACCCTGTATTCCTTTAAAATTAGATTCCTTGACAAATTTTAAGTACATTGATCTGAAATTGATGATGAATGTTGTAACATGATAGCTGTGGCATTTAATTTCACAATATTGGTTTTACAAAAGTATTCGAAATTGCATACCTGCACAATTCTGGAGAGTAAACGTACAGTTTGTCATTTTTCTGCACATTTGGTGGAAACAATGAAGCATCTATTAATAAATGAGACATGAAAGGTTCTTTCAATATTTGAAATTGGTGTTTTTAAATGTTAGAACCACTTCATATTCGAGTATCTCAGACTTACCTGTACCATTAATCATGTTGCATGAATCAGCAGTCCAAAACGGCAATTTACTTAAATTAATTAGACAAAATAGTTAATCAAGTAATTAAAGTACAAAAATGAAGTTTTGATATTCAATTGAAAATTAATTCAGTATTGTTTGTGGAAATTATTACATGTTCCATGCAATCCAACCAAGAACAAAGTCGCATAGTGTTACACTTTTAAATATCGAGAAATACCATATTCCCAGGGGCGAATTTTCCAACCAAGTTTCCAACTCAAAGCTTGAAGTGCTTATTATAATTGCTAGAAATATTTTACGCCAGTGTAGAATTGACCGTATACTGCAGTCTTCGCCATGTTTTATAATTACGAAATGTTTCGTTTATTTATGTTTTAAAAAAAGTAATAAATTTGGGGTAAAAAAGTTGTGCAACCCGCAAAGCACAAATGCATAGCAGAGAAGACCCTTTTTAAGCGATCGCGTCACGGTTTATTCAAATTTATGTAATTTTTTTGTTATTAAAGTGGGCATTTGGAACCTATAAAACATGACGTGCCCGTGGTCAATATCAATTTGGTCATCCGACAAGTTCCTAGCATAAATTTGCCAACCACTCGGACATTTAAAAAAAATACGACTAGGGGTCTTATCAAGAGCTTGGCACTTAAAATCTTCGAGAGGCTAAATATGCATTGTAATTTTTGTTTGTTGTTCGTCGCATAAATACAAGCCATATTCATGTCACGCAGATTTATGATTCAATACATTTTTAAATTAATTTTCCATAACTTTGACTGCGTCCCTTTTAGATAGATCAATTGTTACCTCGCATTATTATACTGCAAAATGGCTCCCAAATGTTTGCTATTTTTGTTCCCCCTGTATATTTTGAACAGCCCATCATCAGTGTTGTTTTTCTGAAAACGCAAACCCGTTATACTGTCAATAATTAGTTCATACGTGTGAAATTCAGACCGAGACCCCATTGTAGCCAGTCCTACCCCATAAAACAGGCCGAACATAGCACCGGGCAGCAGCTCCTCTCCCGTGAGCATTTGAATCAAATCAACCAAAGAATCCTTGTAGCCTTCGTACAGAAGTTTGCCAACCTGTTGCTCAATGAATACACTCGTATTTGTCATTTGAATGGCTGCCTTCAGTGCAGGTTTTTCAACTTCGGGAGCAAGTTGCGTAATAGTCTGCGAAAGAAAAAGAAATCAGGTTTAGAAGTTCTTTCACGTTTGTTCATGCTGATTAGCGGTTCCACAGTATTTCCTGATATGTGATCATCAAGGTCAATGGCCAAGAATTTCAGAAAAGGATTAAGCTGTTTGGGGCAGGGCCCAAATTGAACCTGTCAAATTTACTAATAATAAGTGAATACAAAAAAGTGGATTTTCCTAATTATACGACATCAAAGTCCACTAGTAGAATTAGGGTGCACCAAATGCCTAATTTTTTTTCAATCAAAATGCAAACCTTCTTAATTGGAAAGGTAGATTTTTTTCAGGGTCCAGATATTCTAGCCTATAATTATTTTTTTAGTTTAAATGCTCCGTTTAATTATAGAACATAATTATGCAATCAGATATTAACGTGGTGATAATTTTATTATTGAAAAATGATTACGTTATAGAAAGCATCAACACTGTGATTTTAAATATTGCAAATTATATACAACTTGCAATATTAATTTTGTATAAGTAAACGTTGCATTCTTAAAATGCTAAACGTGATTATAAAGTAATGATAAAAGCGAACTGCACTTACTGCCAGTGGTACATTGGGAAATACAACAACGTCCTCCTCTGTGCCAGACGACATTTCTGGCACAAAAACATAAGTTTTCTTTTCCCGGTATTCAAGCGTGTCATCATCTGCGCCCCAATTGATATTTATCTTTTTTCTCAGCTGTCTAAGTAATTTTAAAAATCACAATGTCCATCTATCTTAGGTTTCAGCTATATTTTGCAATTTTGCATACTTATTATTAACCAGAATCACGTTTACCTGTAAGTATAAGGCCCTGAAAAATGCAATCAACGAATGCACAGAATTAAAAATCATCAACAAGATTTTAAAAATGCACGTATTTTCAAATTCGAATTACCCAATTGTTGAACTTCCGGTTTCACGCCAGACTCCCAGTTTTCCAGGAAATCCAAGTGATTCGTGTAATTAAAAACGTAAAACTGAGTGTAAATGGGAACGGGTATGTTTTCCCAAGTTTTAAACAGCTGGGTTTCTGGTCCTAAAGTCATGGTCTGAAAATTAATTCAAAAACACGAATTTAAACTACGAAATGACTACACTGTACATCATTTAGTCTGGATTGGCGAAAGGTTGACAGAATTTAGGTATTTATTTTTTTAATGCTAGGAAATATAATTTATGGACTTTTTTTATTGGGCAGACATGAAATTAACAGAAAATGAATCGTAGTAGCATTTAATGAAAATGTTGTATGATTTTCATAAGATAAATATGTTATTTGAATAAGTAGGAATGCAGAACTTTCAACAGGCTAATGTATTTGACAATGAAATGTTTCTATCTGTGAAATTTAAGCACAAAAACTTAAATTAAATAAAAACAATTTTCCTGAAACATAATAATGTCATTATAATTACCAATAAAGTCACTATAATAGTCACGCCCTTATTAAATGCAGATTAATTTACGAAGAAGAAAAAAAGAAAAAAATATCATGCAATGTTCCGAGCAAATTACACCATTGTTTAAACACTGCGTTAGATTAAAATAAATTAAGAGGGAAAAGTAGCAGGACATTTATGCATGAATTGATGCAAGTACCCCAATTAAGGCAAACATAATTGAATAATTTGTATTAAATGATTTGACTACAATACTTCATTCAAGTGTTGATCAACCTGTGTGCAAAATTGTCTGACATTTGTTAAAATACGTGTACTTGTACTTAGCTTGGCAAGTTTTACCAAGCAACATCTGGTTTGCTACAAGGATATCAAACTAATGCTTTCAATTAAAATTTGTCAAAATCCGAATATTTTTTGCACTTATTCTGAAGGCTACCGTTCGTGCATTTAATTAATGTGAAATCAAATCATAAACATAGGGTAAATTTAACAGGCAACGATTTACTATTTATTTTATGAGAGTATTTTAATTTAGCCAAAGTATGTCAGTTGGGCAGCGAACATTTTTTATTTGTCAAACTCGCAAATATTTCAACTTTTGCAATCACGAAAGTGGAAGAAAAAAGATATAGGCATATAAAAAAATTTAATTACACGTTCGGTATTAAAAAACTGACACACTTGGCCGACACAATTTAAAAATCTACATCGACGCCAATGAAGATAAGTTATTCATGTTGTGAATGGTACAACAGTTGCAAAATAAATTCGCATTTTCATCGCATGTTGTAAACATGTAATTTAACTAGTTAAACATATCGAACAAATTAATTTTCCAATGAAGGATTTTCTGATGAAATTATGTTGAGGGAATTGAACTTCAGAAGGAGAAAACTGCCTTGAACTAGCTATGGTGACCTAGGGATATCAAAACTAAGTTAAAGTAAGCGCATAAAATATGTTGAAGGAAAGTAGTCCAAGCAGATGTTTCAAAACGATAAGCAGCAATTCAGAAGGTTAAAACATGAATCTAGAGCCAAGAAATGCTTGAAAATAATGGACTAAACGTCAAAACTAACGTTCATCAATTGTTATAACGTAATGAATTTAATTGAGAAAAAGTAATCATTGTCAAAAACCAGTTTATTTGGCATCAAGGCAAAAGCATGGCAGCAATCAAATTTCAAGGTAAATAAAGATGAAAAGTAAACCAGTGAACAGTATAATGTTTTTTCTAAAAACGCTCGAGTGGATTCTGTACTTATGGGCAAAGGGGACATTTGCCAAGGACCGTCGAAAATTAGGTCCGCAAAAAAAATAACTCACCTCTACTTACACGAGATTACGGGAGGGATTCAGGGTTAATGAAATAACCATTAACTCTAAACAGCTTATATCTGATGTCCTTCTAGGGGTGTTTCTATTTTAATTTGCATGTACTTTGAAGATGACCAGCGGGCCACATGGGGACTTATTATGATACACGCATATTGAAAGGCTATTATTGCAATTTCTAGTGTGGACAAGTCACAGGAGGCCAAACAAAGATGAAACACTCCCCAATTTATCTAAGCTTCCTGTTCGGATTTTTTAAAAATATGTTGAAACTGAATTTTGCATATTCTGGAACGAAACGCAAAGCATAATGCATGTACATCTGCTATATTTTTATAATTTTGTTTTATCAGTCAGTGTTGAATATCCCACATATGATAAGTAAAATTAAGAAGTTAAATAATTTGGATCACTTCAAATCACTCAATTTTATGAGAAATAAAGCTAGAACGTTTCGTACTATTATCGTAACTACAGTTTAACATACTTACAAATGGTATCGTCTCATCACCTTATCATCACTATACACAGGTGTGGAAAAATGGGTGGTTTCATAAACCTCGATCGTCATAATTGACAAAGCTGAAAATCTTAGCACGTACTGTAATCATCATTCTGTGAAGAATTTCTTAATTAATTTTTATTTCTTAAAAAATGAGGACGTGAAATAAGTTTTCATTATCGCTTGATGGAGGAGAAATATGTGGGTGTTTTAAAACTTTGCACATAGGCTACATCCATCTGTAGTTATTTGTGGAAAATGTTATAAACTATGAACGCTCTATGTAGATGACGCTGAGTTCTGTACGTATCACAGATAATGAAGTGAGAAATCCCAAAATAAGGACAAGAAACCGATTTTAATCACAGAAACGAAATTCACATGCATGTTGCCAAATGTGTGCCAAATATTCTTAGCTACTGTAAATTAGAGAGCTGACCTAGCTAGTATATCAACCTAGAGCAAAATAGTTTTAAGATTAAGGATAAACTAACTTTTTACATATATAATCGCATTTTCATATGTATAGAACCCATACATACAGTACATGTAACATGTATATCCTACAGCGCAGCAGCGATAGCAGGGTATTTTGCAACTTGGGAAATATTTTTGGTACACCAAATTTTCGAATACATTCAGTACACTATCTCGATAATCAAACTGATTGTCTTATGGTATGTCGGTATATAAATATCTGCCTAGGTTATCGCGTAATATTTCGTAATTAAAATTCGGTGTGCACGTGCACTAAGGCGGTGTTTAATTACAAACTTCTGATCAAGAGAGAAGAATTTGCTACACTTGCAATCGTTATATAGAAAACACTGCTAGATTGGGAGGATTTGGGAACGTATTGTTATGTGCCATTCGCAGCTCTTGCGAGGCCCTGCCACAGGTATTCTGCACAAAATGACTCACAGAGGGGTACATCATGCATTATTCATTACCATCCGAAAATTCCTAAAAAAGTTCGTTGCTGTTTTTTTTTCTTTCAATCACATCTATTCGCACTGTGACCACCACTGGCTAGTGTCCAGCACTCCAGCCGATCATTTAACGACCACGAGTTCATTGCATTGTTCTTTGTTGTTTATTTGCATCTTAACTCACAGCAACTTTTCAGCCCTTCATTCAAGCGCACCTACAGGTAAATTACCTCATAATTTCCTAGAAGTTTTACAAGGCGTTTGACATTTACGATGAAATTTGTTTTCGCACACTTTTCATCTCGTCCGGTATTTGTATTGACCGCTGAAACTTGACAAAAGCACTAAATCCAAGTTAATTAAGTAAGGAAGTACAGTCATCCGGTTTTCTTTTAAGTTTGAGCTCAATTTCTGACCACAGATGGCCAATAGATGGCATTACATTTCTATTTGCAGTACCGCCTCTCTCACGACATACAGCGCCATCTGTTGTCAGCAGTGAACCACAGTGAAACCCTACGGTCCGTGGATATGGTGGAATTTACTTGATAAATATCATTCTTCTAAAAACAGAATTTAATTTAACCTGCCTATATTTTAATTTTGTTGTACTTAAATTTAATGTGTTAATTAACACTGACAAATTTATTTTGTTGATAACTGTATTATTAGATAAGTCGGTAGGCTTGACCAGACTACCAAAGTGGTCAGTGGGACAAATAAGATCCAGAACCCTGCCCTAGAGGCATAACTTACAAAAGATTCATTGTTTCTTATGTTTCATGCATTTTTAAGCAAAACTATCAAAGAAATTGTTGCTTAAGTAGGTGATAACATTTTTATGGCAATTATTCTGCATTTGATGCCTCCTTTTATTATTCGGTGTCTTGCACACCAATCGTTATTGCTCTTGAAAACAATTTCATACACCAAATTATGTTTTTTCTTTTTAATATCAGCTTTAATTTTTTTTTTCGGTTATTGCTTGTCTATCTTCGATTTGAAACGTCCAAAGAAGGTCAAGCCCGTAATTCAGCTTGGAAAGTTTCCACTTTCTACATGCAAACGATGTCAGTAACCATAGGGGCAAACCAAAAAATTTAGGCGAGTTTGCAATAAAGAGAAAAAAAATCCACTATAAATCATGACATCTTTTGGCCACGAAAGTAAAGGATCCTATTTTCAGTAGAATTGGAATGACGTTGACTTGCATCAGGGACCTTTAAATTTAAAAGTATAACTTTAACAATGCCGATATTTAAAAAAAGAAAATTGGTTATATATGAGTGTAATCCATTGGCAGACATGAACAGATGGTAATATTTTCAAAAATATGAGTCAGATTTGGTTAAAAATTGGTCACCCCTACAGATACCCCCGCTAAAAATATGTAACCCCCACATCACACATTTCGCATTGTACAAAAATGCTAACAATTCAAATTTCTTAAACAATAACATTACATTTGGATATTACATTTTCACAGCCAGGAAAATGCAAAGATTCTATCTTAGAATGCGGTTAGTCGAGGTTGTTTTTGAAAAGTGTATAAATAATGGATTCTTAAGACTTTCATTAGAAAACGATATTTTTGTAGGTCTAGGCTAAATCGCATGCTGCTGCAACACTTTAAACTTTCAGTTGAAGCATTTTCACGAAAAATGTCTACACTGTATGCAGATTATATATAAAACAATCGCAGTTTTGATCAAGGAAATCCTACATATTTACAGCATACGAATGTCAATAAAGATTTATTAAGAAGTTGGGAAACTTTAGCTGCCATGGAGCGCGCGTTTCCGAAATACAGGTTTGACGTAAATAATCTATACTTTAACTTAGACAAGTTGGGCGATAATCTATCAAACAACCTTTTGAATTAAATTAAAGTAACCTACGAGGTCGATAAATATGTTGGTTAGATATCGCACATGTTTAAATGATTGTTATATCTCCGAGGTCTTTTTCGAAAGAAAAGTTTTTGATTTAATATCGTATACAGTGCTCATGCTCATACAAATGCTCATGAATGGATTCATTCAGAAACGTAATTCAGAATCGTAACATAACTCGGACATAAAATTTAGACCATTTAAAAAATGAATATTTCATTATCTTGCATGTACCCATAGTCGATTCATACGATTCATAGGTCTGTGAAAAAATGTCCCTAAAGCGAAATTGGTTTTTGCTCCACCACATGTTTAAAAATGAATTTCATTAATATATTGCCAAACACACTGGAAGGGTTTATGGCTATAACGGAAATTTAATGAGTAGTCCCACATTTGAGAGCCAAGAGCAAACTTCCATAGCAAACTGCAGGGGAAACAGTCAAGCTTTTGAAAGTCAACGATGTACACCGTATATAAACAACAATTAATTGTGCAAAAAAAGACAAATTCGTAACCCGTCATTTTCTTACGAAACTGAGCGTTTAGCATTTCATATTTTATATACGGTATATTTTCCTGAATACATAAATATATAGGTTAAAATATGCCGACACGCAACCTCAATTCGTAACACTAGGTTATTTCCAAATTACTGTATACTGCCTTCCATCTTTAAAAACGTAACACAAAATATACCTTAAGAAAGTTTCCTTAAAAATACCACTTAACATATTCAGTTGACAATGACAAAAGCAAAAAAATGGGCCAAATGAAATAACTATAATAATAAATAAGACGCTTCAACGTGCAATTTTAAAGAAATAAAAGAGTAATTCGCAAAGCACATCCTCATAGTTTGACCGTAGGGTGAAGAGCATTTCTCTGGAGCAAATCCTCTCATGTTCAAATTTATAAAACGCATGTATATACAGAGGTATCTGACAAGACGATTTTGTATATTTTAGCATTTCTGTAATTAACCGGATAATTTTCTAAAGTAGAAAAACCTTTGGTATGAGCGAATCCGATTCATTTGTAGCTGAAATTTGGACAGAGTATTGACTCCTTTCAAGTCCCATTTATCCGGTGTGCTGAAAGTCTCCATAAGAAAGGATGCGTTAAAGCTTTGTTCAAGTTTTTACATATTACCACCCATTGCGTGCAATTTAACTTGGCCCATTTTACCACTTCGTGAAATGGGCTTATCTCCTATCCAAAATTTCAAGTCCCAGCTACTATTTCCTAGTTTATGGAAATGTGTCATTAGGCTACATGTGAATAAAACAATGCAAATCCTTGAAAGTAAAGATGGTAAGAGTAAAATTGTAATAGGGTCGCTGTCTACTTCAGAGTTATTTCAGATTTTAAACAAATCGACAGCTTTCCCAGGTAGCACAATTTAGTGGTCCAGATGACGTCAGTTTTTGTCATAAAGTTTTCATTCTCTGAGTGAAAAATGACAGAAATTGACGTCATAATAATGTTCTGAATACATGACGTCAAAATGCTTAATTTTTACAACTATCATAACTATCATTTACATTTATATTACAAGAATTATAAAATGTTTATTAATTACGCTGTTATTTTGTTCATAATAACCAGTCATTATAATGAAAGAAAAAGGACAAGAAATGTTTTTATAACATGTCAGTATATTAAGAGTAAATTGACTTCAATACGACTGTTGATGACAACTTGACGAGTATTCAGGTCTGAGAATTGTGCATCTTCTTAGACTAGACCTTTAGTATGAACTCTGAACTATGTTCGTTTTGGTCAGATCTCAAGTTTTAAGAGAAACGTTTGCCAGGTAGTGTTTCATGCATTTGAATATTTTCAAGGCCCATCTCAGCCACAGTTTCTCGACTATGTAATCATAAATAAACTGTTTAATCGGCAGCAAAAAATTACGAAGTGCAGTGGTTCTAACGTGACACGCAAATGATGTAATAATGCCAGGCCTTCTGTACTAAACTAACGAGAAAAAATTTGAGCACGGAAGTGTGTAATCGGCGAAATTGGAGCAGATACGGAGCATGTGTTTCACTGTCTTGGCCCAAAATAGTGGGGAGGTCTACGGCACAGATTTCCACCGAAATACCAGTACATTCACTCGAAACTATGCGATAAAAAACAACAACTAAACAACGTATACGAAGAAAGAAAAAAATGAAAAAACTGCCTCAAAGTTAAACAGAATAAAAACATCGCTTCAAAAACCTCATTTGAAATTTTAAAAAGAAAACTGCATTTCTCATTTCACTCGTAGAATTAAAACCCCTGACTAAACAATGCCTTTAATCACAACACAAATTTGTCCCCCAATTTCACGGCATTAACTTCGCCTTTTAATTATAACATTTGATAATACAACATATCTTATAGTTGCGTTTCATTAGAAGCTTAATTGATTTTCCTGACAATTTCATAAATTAACAATTACAACGTTTTCCAAATATTGTATGCCAGCATGCACCTCATTTTAAGACTGAGCTTCATTTAATTTCACGAATGTAGGGCTTTCTGTACTTTATAGTATTTTAAAACGCCGCGTTTATTTGAAAAAAAAAATCCAAAGTTTGATCTACCACGTGTTTCGATTTCAGATTTTTTTCATGTAAACATATTAAGCAGTGTACAAATAAGCAGGGCATTTGCAAATAACATCTAATATAGAGGGACCAATTCCGCATTGAGAAAAACAAATTTGGCATTGATAGCAATGATTTCAACCAAAACTGTGTTCGAAATATGTTTACATTGCGTGAATTCGCACCATTACCCTTTCGCTCAGCTATAACCGGAGAACTTCAAACTTTTACAAAACTCACCGTGATGACGACTCAAACTGAATAGTGAAAACATCCAACTAACGCATTGACATGTTCGTGGAAATTGTAAAACCCTTCAGTTACATCAACCAACGGAATTATGGTCAAACACCGAAAATCGAACACGAAAAATGTGGATTTTGTGAAAATGTCCATTTTAATGTATTTTTGTTATTTTTTGTAAAAAAAAAATGAAAAATGTAATTTTACAAAAACAAATATTAGTGCATTGGGAGGGGGGAGAAGAATCAGTCGTCTAGTTATATATAATCACATGTAGGCCTATTTGGTTTTCAAAAACAAAAAAACTATTTTCACTATTAATGTAAGTATTTTCAATATTAAGGTAAGAAAGTGGGAAATGGGCCCTTACCTGTTGAATGCTGTTTTCGATGAGCGTGGGCATGAAATGCAAGAGTAAACCTCCGATAACGCAGGCTAACGCTCCCACAATCAGCGTTATTAGCGCGGGAACAGGTGCGTAGACCCTCATTTCACTTTCATCGACTTCTGGTTTGGGGTTTGGTTGGCTTAGTCAGCAGCTCTTAATGCTTCTCCGCCGGTGTCCACTCCGATTCTGATGGCCATCGGCGGCCTAGAAGCTACTTTCTCCAGCAATTCGTTATTCCTCTCACGTCCATGTCCGAGAGGAAAATATTCGGGTGACGTCACGAGTGGATACACCCGATCCATGCACTGCTGCTGCTGCCTAGCCTTATATAAAAAATACGTAACGATTTTAAATAAATAATAATAATAAAACTGCCAAAAACAATGTGAGACAGCTGTCGACTGATGGTGATGTCAGGGGGTTCAATGGCATATTTGGCGCTGGGAGGTCAATCGAGGTCAGCGATGTAAGAAATGCGACACATCGAGAAGGAAATGACGTTTTTTATTATTATTTACCTCATCTGTGGATACCCAAACGAAATTTGTTATTAAAGTAAAGAAATTAGCTGTCTAATTCAACACTTTTTTTGGAATTTGTGATGGTTACAAAACCTCCACCTTTTTGGGCTTTATGCACATGCGAATTAGTGTGAAATTCGAGCTGGACGTCATTTTGCTATTCCAGTAAGTGAAGGATGCCGAGCCATAACGTGTCAAGTGCCAAATTTTCAGGAGAGGGAAAAACTAAGTAGTTTCGAGAAAAAGTATAGATAACACAATTTGATTTCTCTCAAACACCAAGTTGAAGCATTGTACACCATTGATTTTTAATTTCAAAAACAGAAACGAGCACTTACTGAAAAAATTTCTTCGAAATATTTCCAACAACGTATGTGCCATGGCAACTTGCGCAAGACAAAAAGGTGTATGTGCCACATGCATTATCATTACGTTGTTGTGGTGGCCCAATTTTCGCATCAAAGAGCCTAGAGGTGTCACAATTGCTTTCTCACCTTTGTAGAATATATGCAATTGTATTAAACTGAAACAAAACTTATTTTGGGGATCAGCCACTTAAATTACGACATTATGGTTTGGCACCCTTCAAATATCTTGCGGGCTTATTAGTTTCGAAAAAAAACATTTTGTGTATTTATGTAAAAATTAATTACCCATTGCTAAAGTACTAAAACAAAATTAGAACTATTAGAACATGACCTAATTGTTGATATATGCAGTGTAGCCTATACAATGTACACTCAGTTGTAAACGGAATGCATGACATATAGAATGATACTTTCTTCAAGTGCACTCATACCTCGCTATACAGCCGTACTTTATATGGCGTTCCGCTATAACGGCCTTTTAGTTTCATGTCTCCGTTTCATTTTACGGCCTATAATGTTTCATTATACAGCCAAAAATAATTAAGCCTGATATTTTCTCGCACAAATACGTGAAAAGGGCATTGGTCTTTGAGTCGTTATGGAAGCATTTATGTCATTCGAATCTTCAGACCAATAAAAATGTTTGTTGTGCATTTTGGCCAACAAAAAAAGTAATTTTATAGTTTTTTTTAATGAGATTTGGAACGTTTCTTAAGTAATGTATATACATTAGGTTTGTATGTAAAACATGTTTCATTATACAGCATTTCGCTTTGAAGCCAACGTTCCAGGAACCTATCTAAGCCGTAAAGCGAGGTGTGAGTGCACTTGCGCGCTATTGCATTTACAGAATGTTTGCATTTGCATTTGCATAAATGAAAAGTGAAAGTGAAATGTTTACTTAAACTTAGAATCGATTCACTGAAGAATTCAGTTTAATCAGTTACTTTACCACTTAAAAGTCCACAGCTTCTTTATTATCAATGAGCAGAGGCTGGCTAAGTAATTTATCATAATCCTGTCATTCGTGTGAAATTTCAGAAATTGCAATCTGGATCATTTTGAGCTACCTCGTGAAATGTCAGCCAGTGCCACTTATTTTTTGACAACACCCACAATCATTTATGACTATCAAATTGCAATTATTACATTACGCACATTGTAAAATACGTTGGCCATACGATAGCAGCTTAACGTGTTTCCATGCATGCAACGTATTTTAATATCGGCCAATTGTTAGATTTCACTTATTGTTAATGCATGCAATTATTTATGATGGGTTTTGCACGCGTGTCAGCTTCGTGGAATTTTCCGAAATCTTCAATTTCATAGTTATTTTACCATCTAATATTCAACTAGATTATTCGGTATGCATTAGTGGAGATGGAAGGGAGAGGTGGGGGGGGGGGGAGGGACGAAGAAGAGTAAATGGGGTACATTTTTCGATGCAAAATGCTGTAAAAGAAGTGAGGTAAGATCGAGTAAAAATATTTCATACCCCTCATATTAGGCCTTTAATATCGGTGACGCAGAAATTCATTCAAACAAAGTACATTTTTAAAACCTATAACACTGAAATTTACTTAAAATACTTCAATCATAAAGATTTGCATAATTCACTTCGGCCTTGCCACAAAATGTTCATAGGAAATTTGAAACCAAATGTCGATATGAACTGTAATATTTTAAAAGCCTTAATTTACAAGTGGTTTTCTATATCCTGTTGGCATAAATTACTAAATTTGATAATCCAGAGAAATTCGATTAATACTACTGTACTTGCAAAGGTTTCAAGTTGATAGGCCTATGAGGCCGTAGGCGCATTTTTGAGCTTTTTTTCTAGATATCATATACTGTATACATCGAGTAGATTAGGCAATATTGCCAAACCTAGGGTAGAGAAAGATCCCTACCCTTCCCTCACGACAACATTTCGACTTCATAAAAAATTCTATACAGATTGTTTAGAAACATTTCTACATGTACATGTATATAAAAGAAGGAAAAGCCGTTGACCAAATTTTTGAAAACTACAGTGGCGCCATAAAGTATTTGGACAACGTGAAAATGGTGAATAAATACAAAACTAAAATATCTAAAAATATGAAAATATGCAATAAATGA
>JAQIXS010000634.1:0-41540 GCA_034700785.1 Rossiulus vilnensis | reverse complement strand
GACTATTTTAAACAGTTATTTTAACCCAAACATTTTCATTTAGGTAGAAATAGCCACCCCTCCGTAACTCGTAAAGTGGAAATTTTTTTCAGAATTTACTCCCCAAAATTCCAAATTACGGAGAGTTGACTGTAGTGAATTTATTTTGTGAAACATGCATCATTACGAACAAAATATTATTTTAATAGGTATGGTAATATGGCGGAGAAAAGCAAATTTAATTTACAATTTACAAAAAGTCAAATTTTAGTTAAATACAGTTTTGTAAACTTTATATACAAAAGTTACAATCCCTAAAAATTGATTTTTGAACCCTTACTTCCCTCTTTCTCTTATAAAAAATACGGCTCAAATTTAAAAGCGTAGATAATCAAGATAATGATAATTAATATGGACAAAAATCGGGTCATTTAGAATAGCAAAAAGGGTAACAAAATTGATGTAATATGTCCCCAAAATGTGCACGCACTCCATTTTCAGAGTAATTGACATCAGATTTCAGTATGCTTCCAAATCACATGACATCAACGCATAATATCATTGACGTTTTTGGGCAGTTGACATTCGGTTTAAAATTACCCTTCACATGTTGTAAATTACATCACTTAAGGAAGCTGATGCTTACAGATCGTTCTTCTGGAACGTTTATTAAATAATTTATTAAATTTGAAAAAAGAATGGCCAATGAGCGCCGTTCCTTTATTTAACGAAATCAACGTCTATTAACAAGCGCATCAGTGGTGGTCATTGCCGGTTTTAACTCTCGCACGTAACAACCACTTTACGTAAACATAAACCACACTTGTTTGCTGAAAACGCTCGTGCTTCGTGTGCCTACCGTTTATAAATCCTACGAGTTTTTTCTTCACCATAATTCACTACGATTATTGTCTTCTCAAGCGCCATTGTATACCCAGCCAAGAAGAATGCTCTCCTAATGCCGTGGCTTTTCTTCGCTCTTTTTTTGCAGCTACAACGTGTTCATCCTGGTGCTAACCTACGTCCTGCCCATCAGCGCCATGGTGTACACCTACGCTCGCATTGGGCACGAACTGTGGGGGAGTCAGAGCATAGGCGAATGCACAGCGAAACAAGAGGAGAGTGTGAAAAACAAGAGAAGAGTAAGTGGGACACTTTTTATTGTTTGTGAAAGCCGTGCATAACACTGCGCAATTAGATCCAGCGAGACACACCAATTATTTTTAATAAGCTGCAAGTTCGATAAAGCTCATACCACCGAGGCAATAAAGAGGAAAATCAATGCCTAGATAAAAACCTAATCCGAGATGTACACGGAATATGGCCTTGTTTATTTGTTGGCGCCATGCACTACGTTTTGGATGCTGAAATTGCTGGCAGCGCCATTTACAGGCAGTGACGAGTGGAAAGTTCTCCGGTACCGAGCACGTGTGTTGCATTATGTTAACAGAAATATCAAAAATAACACCAAACGCTAGAATGACAGTGCTGCTTTTCTTTCTCTCCCTCTCCCTCTCTCTGTAAACATTCCACGAGTATAGCCGTAAGGCATTGGCGTTGATACGAGGAAGTGAATTCAATTTTGAGAATCATGGAATATTCTTAACTGAATAATCACTACGATAATGGCAAAGCGAACTTTGCTACAGGCGTCAATCATTCAACCTTTGCCAATTCATTCCTTGCCTGTTGCTCGTCAGTTTTTTCCAAATAAAAAGCAGTTCGTATACAAGTAGCTTCGCAATTCACGACCTTTACTTTAAATTTATTAAAAATTATGCCACTCACAAGTGTAAATGTTTTAGTCGGAATAAGACAGACGTTTCCTATTCAACTTTAGCCCAAGTGGCAATGGAATACTCGCGTTTTTGTATTTCCACTTTTGTATATGGTCCATAAATTGTTTTTCGTATCCTGACCAAATGATTCTTAACGCGTGTTTCTGGCCAGTCGATTCGTAATCTCTTACACATCGTTTTACTTCATGAATCAGTTGTGAATGTTCATTGTATCTACATGTAAATGAAAATAAAACAATGGTTACGTGAATAGGAGAAAGCCTTTTTCTCATACTTCTTTAGATAATGCAACAGAGTAGTTGAAACACTACTAATGTTTTCGAAAGTAACAAATTAGTGCTAAAACAGA
Source organism: Rossiulus vilnensis (assembly GCA_034700785.1). Taxonomy (NCBI): domain Eukaryota; kingdom Metazoa; phylum Arthropoda; class Diplopoda; order Julida; family Julidae; genus Rossiulus; species Rossiulus vilnensis. The sequence goes on along the minus strand of JAQIXS010000634.1, from coordinate 39,413 downwards.
TAAATCAGATCTGCATGTAATACAAACAATAAGCAATTGCGAGGTTTTCTAGGTTTTATATACAATAACTTCAAACATTTACTGTAGTGCTCGAGGAAATGCCTCAAAGTATAGGGTGCGGTTTCAACAGCAAATATACGAAAAAGGAGGATAAGGCCCATATGGTAATTATTAACTATGTTTAAAATCAAGTTTTAGCAGCCATTTGAATACATGTATGTTAACTGAGGAAGGATTAACTATTCTCTACATTGGCTTGCAAAGTTACTTATTTAAACCAGATTACAAACATCCTCAGAATCATACGTCAGCAACAATTCTGATAAGTATCAAAGCCTTGAATGCTTGGAAATGTATCGGAAAACAACAAACGGTTGATTGGATTACATGCAATTCATGTAATAAGTGTCTTCAAAAAAGGCACAAATGTAATTACCAAGATTAATTACAGTGGAAAAAAACGTAAAAATACTTGTAGCAACCTCAAAAAGAGGCACTTAACACAATGGGGCAATACTACCACGCATGCAATGATCGATGCCCCAAATAGCATGTTTTCTCAAAAAATTAATAGTTTTCCTTTTAACTTGTTTTAATGTACATGTATCTAAATTTGTAATTAGTTCATAAATATATGCTTACTATTTAAATGGCACAGATTTTTTGTTAAATAAAGTTAATATTTGACTCAGTAAAATGTTTTTACAAAAAGTGAGGCATCTACACCCAACTTACCTTACAGTTACTGCATTAGTTGCTTCATTCCCCCCCGTAAAAACATGGTCTGAATGAAAATATTCGTCAAAGCACTCAAACCAAAGATTAGTAAACGTGATAAAATGGAATTAATTGGACTTTATACCCTTACTTTTTTTTTCAAAAAAGATCCTCAATTTGAAATTGCGTGGTTTATAGGCACAAACATGTCTGTACCATAATTCGCCTAGGAATAGATAGGGACAGGACATTATTGTAATTGTTTTAAATTTTTCCTTATTAAGCTGGATGTTTGATTTAACAGACAGACGTTTTTAAATTGTCATGGATATTGCAGGTCTGCTAGCTTTATCAAGTCTGTACATATTCGTGCACAAGCGAATCAATATCTTGTTAGGAAAAAAAATGACAAATTCTTCACCTCTTAAAAAATAGCGTCACTTGCATGCCGTCATTAGGGCACGCAGGGAAGCTTAATGTGGTACAGAACCAAGATGTTAAAGTGACCCAAAATTTCAATTTCAGCTTCCACGTTTTATTAAGTAAACTTGCAGCTAAATCACGATCAACTTTCAATATGTCCCAGCACGTGCATTGTGGCGCTCTTTTATTATCTTCAACGTAGGACGATAGAAAAACGAGCCCATTAAATAACAACTAAGAGAATTCTCCAGACACTTCAAAGTGCGCATCTGTTCCAACATTTGGAAAATTGAAAGTCAGGTGGATACGGGCTAGAAGATAAAATATTGGTAGAAGTTCCAGAAGCAAACGAGTCGTATTTCATTTAACTTCCTCTACAAAATTTCTTCAAAATTAAATTTTGCAGATGGTAAAATGGATCGTATTTTCATGTCGTACAATGGTCTAAATGCATTTTTTTCTATCTCAAGTTCAAATTACCATTACTCTTCATAATAGTACAGTAGTACAGTAGCAGCCGTAAATGGAAATAACGACGGGATTTAAAAACTAAAGTAGAGTTACGACAAACAGCTAAATTACGCAATACGTTTCCCAAATTGAGCATGTTACCAGTGCCGGCCTTCAAGGGAGGGAAAGGGGAGGGAGGGTATGTGCAATTGCACTGGGCACGCAAATTTTGGGGGCCCGAAAAAGCTGGTGCATGCACACGGGTTTTGGCATTTTTTTAAATACCATTTTTATGAAGGTAAATCATCATTCCTCCCCAGCACGTTCAGACCAAAGGGGGTAAGTTTAAAAGCAGAAATGTGCTAAGTAGTAAGGGCAAAAAGGAAATGAGATTTGTGTGAACATTTAAAACTAATCGAACGAAAGTGGAAATTGAACTGAGAACATACTGCTAGACATTTTCGTTTTTTTTTCTATTGTGAAAATAACATGTAGGCTAGTTAGTTTATGCTGTCCTGGATATTGTTTTCGATTATTTTCCCAGTAAATGCTACTACTTAAAATTAATAACATTATTATAGAATCGATTGATGAACATATGATATTGCTGAGTGATTTTTAAAGCCAAAATTTAACGCAATGTCAAGGATTTGTGATCACTTTTTAAACAAAATTTGCCTACGGCGTCCCAATGCATATTTCCTCAGCACGTTTCTTCAGCAAATTACAATGCAAATCCCAAAATTTGTTAGCTTATTAAAAATTGTCACCTCGCAAAATACAATAGTTTGTGATCAATTTTTTGAAACATGTTGCCGATGACATTCCCTTTAATTAAAAGCCAATTTTTGTGTAATTTTTTGGGGGATGAAATCACAGAGTTGTAATCTAACTTTCCGAAATTGTCGCCATCGAGCTACGGTACTAATTATAATATTGGCATTCCTAAGCAAATTTGTGTTAAACACCTAAGATATGTAATCTTGTTTTTTTTAAATTCTTGCCTACGGCTCCTCCCCCTCTCACAAAAAAATTCAATAGATGATCGTGGCCCCCACAAAAAAATTCAATAGATGATCGTGGCCCCCACAAAAAAATAAAGTGATTGTGATAACTCCCCCCCTTACAATTATCCTAGGTCCACCTATGGACTGCATAGTACCGATTTTGGCCGATATGAAAGTTGGGCTTCCAAGTGGCCTGTGCCCACCTTGATTCTGAACCCTGCATACGCCTATGTGTAGCATTTTAAATTATTTTGTTAACGTTACATTTCCATTGTTCAAGTTTACTTAAGATATTTGCGTCATGAAGCGCCCCTAAAGTATACTCTGTACGGGACCCGCAGCTTAAAGTGTCTGGGTCTACAATTGTATATTAAAGTGTCTGGCCTGCAAAAAAGGCATTTAAAAATACGAAAATATGCACATATGAGATCTGAACTCGGCAAAATTATGTTGGTTTTTTTGGCTAAATATTGTTTCTGCTAATCTTTAAAATCAGGAATAACTACCCAAATCGTGGAAAGGCAGAAAATATTGCGTTTGTTTGCCGCAAATAAGTTTTACACTGGCCTGGAAAGGCAGCAAAAATTGTATCCGATAAAAACGCCGAATGGAAAACACGCAAATCCCCGACTGGGAAAAACACCGAATTTAACAATGCTCAATTGCAAATTCGGTGATTTATAAAACGCCAAAGGGTTAAAAGCCGAGTAAAAACGCCGAATGCTAGGAAATATAATGGTAAGACATTGAATTTTGATTAAAAAAGTAACTAAAACTATAATATACATTGTATTGATGGGAATTTTAGAGGTAATTTCTTTTTAAAAGTGTATCAATAAAAGAAAAACTAATTCAATTTTTTCATAAATAATAAAATAATAAGAAAATAAGAACTACTTCGACTTTTTTTAAACGTTCAAGTATTTTGGCGTCAAATATAACTAAAATCTCAATTAAAATGACAAATAAATATATGTATTGGCATTTTCATCAGCATATTTCTTGCAAATTTCGTTGCAAATGGTTTTAGAAATATAAAGCAAGTAACAACCTCAATTTTCAGAAAAAAATTATTTCCTAAATTTCCACGATTTTGCTATTTTTGACGAAATATTTGGCGAAATTTCATGACCAGGTACAATTTCAATGACTTTTCAGGTCAGAGCAAAGCATATTTTGGGCAAAACACTTAAATATTACCTGCAATTTCATGACTAAGAATAATTATTTCTGACTTTTACATCATCAGGAAAATATTTTCTGCAAAAACCACCATTTTCGCCGCATTTTCAGTACCAGATGATGTATTTTTATCTTTCCCTGACTTTCCAGGTCTTTGCCAACCTCGACAGCGTCACTATACACGTATTTCTCTATTATAAAATGTTTTAATATGGGCCAGACACTTTAATGTAGCTTAAAGTGTCCGCTCGGTGACATTAATCTGGCGCACACTTTCAGCTGTGACACCGGCGCTAATGTTACATATACATATTAAGTTTAATTGTTGGGGTATTTCTAACATATCAACATGGGTATCGCATACAGACTAGTGGCTTGCATGCGTATTTTAATTTAGCATGGATGAGTTAATCTTGCTTTTAACAAAACGTTAAGAATCTGATGAATTCTCATGTGTCCTATTCATATAGGAATGAATTGTGGTGTCTGAATTTCTCCACTTCACAAATGGCAATGTCATTGTTAAAGGGCGAGCGTTTTCGGTCATTATTCAGTGCTTAAGGATGAGCCGAAAGCATGCCCACCACGCAAAACTTTTACTCGCACATTCTTGCTTGAAAAACGTATTATATTTGCTCAATTTAGTTTTCCTAATGCAGAATTGGTTGTCCACTAGGGTTCCAGATTTGGTTTATAATTTCAGAAGGCCCCGTTGATTTATAAAAAAATTAAGAAATTTGAAAAAAAATCGCCGAAACAATTCGAAGGCGGTTGTCTTGCAGGGACAAGTCCCGTTTTCGGAGGTCACGTAACGGTTTCTCAAATTTCTAACTTTTTGTACAAATAAACGGGGCATTTTGAAATCGTAAACCAAAGCTGGGACCCTAGTGGACGACCAATTCTACATTGAACAAAATAAATTGAGTAGTTATAATAAGTATTTCAAGCAAAAAATGTGCGAGTCATATTTTCGCATGGTGGGCATGCTTTCGGCTCATCCTTAAGCGTTTATTGACGTTGTTCTAACCGTGTTAAGATGAATCATTAAAAAGGTGAGAATGGCGAGCACTATGTTGGCAAATTTCCAAGCATGTCAGCCGGTTAGCGTCCATATCATCGTTCATGCAAACGCAGAAAAGCAGCTTGCAGTTTTGGGATATGCATGCGAGATCACTACTATAACTTGCATAGAGTATATACAATGTAAGTAACTTTGCTGAGTATAACACCAGCAAATAGCAATGAAACATGTGAATGCATTCCCTATGCGCTCCTAAATAGACAGGCACTGCGTGTATGTCCTCGTAATCCAAGTTCGCGCGAGTCTAAAAAGCAAATATCGCAGCTTTTTAAACGAGAAAACGAAATGTTGAAATTCGATTCGATCAAGCATCAAGATGCGTTCGGCAGAAAAGATATAGGCCTGCGCAATAATACATACAGGAAATAAGGGTCTTACACTCTTCAGGTTTGATTAAGCAGAAATCTAATACTACAACGCTAATCAATATTTTATTGATTGATTCCATGACGAACTGTGCGCCATGCTCATCCCTTTATCAAAGCCACAGTCTTCTCAAATCCGTGCATTTCCTGAGCTTCATCACAGAATCGTGATGCACGTACTCTATATTACACTCGCCGTACGTGGGTGTGACACATGATTGCAAAGTATAAAATATCCACTACAGTCAAAAGGCATACGCAATGTACATGTGCCGTAAGTAGAAGCTAGCACAGTGTAGTTGCAATAAAGTAACTACTGCCAGTTGAGAAGTATAGGAGAACCAGGGTACCAAATTTGTCAGAAGGGCCTGGAAGAGGCATCAAAATACAAAATCACATAATGGTAGGCCTTTACCTTACATTCTGAAAATGTTCATATCTGTGTATTACATTAACGCACGAGAAACTTGCGTATTTCTAGAACGGACGCCTTGTTGACCGACGAAACAGCTTAGTTTCATTACAAACATTCTTGTCATTTTACGAATGCGGTTATCGGATATTGCCATTTTCATCAACATCTCTTTTGAATTAAGTCAATATTTATACTCCCACAATGCTCTCGTGAGTCCCTTAAGCTGCCATCAAATGTCAGCTCTTTGGTATTTTCTCACTTACCGGATTTTTATCCACCATTTAGGAAAGCTTTAGTGTCAACTTCTAAATACTTTAGTGGTCAAAGGTGAAGCAACAGGCCATGAAAATAGGTCAACTAAACAGTGTTCTATGACCGCTTTATTGTTTTTCCTTTCTTTTCTATTCAATTTGCAGGTCGTAAAGATGATGATCGTAGTTGTACTTATATTCGCCATCTGCTGGCTGCCATATCATCTTTATTTCATCGCTGTTTATTGCGACCAGTCCATCAACCAATATCCACACATTCAAAACATCTACCTGTTCATCTACTGGCTAGCAATGAGCAATTCTATGTATAATCCGATCATTTATTGCTGGATGAACTCGAGGTACGTATTGATCTAGAGGGACATTGATCAAGGGAGGAGTAGATCGTCCAAGATAAATCACATAATTACAGCAATGGATGTTTTCATTTGCATATACATGTATGAGCAACGGAAAAATAAATTAGCTACTGAAACTGCATGAACCTTATTCAGAAAGAAAAGAATATCGTATTTTTTTTTAAATTAACTACATTACTAATGTTCAATTGTCAATCATGCAGCAAATCAGTGTTTAGATAATTGCTTTAAGTTCAATTTGTATTACATGTAGCCTATATAGTAATTGAAACAATTTAAAAAGAGGATCTGATTTCCTTCAAAGTACATTTGAGAGTTTTTATTATGAGCAGAATGAAAATTTACTTCTAAAAGGTGAATTGTTCCAAAATAACTGCAGATTTCCATTATCAGTATAAATTAATGTTTACTGTTTCAGCTGCCTTCGATACGTTCGACTAAGCCGAAAATGAAAATGCAGTAAAATTGTACAAAACAGTTAAGAGACTCTACCCCAGGAGGTCTTTGGCGTTTTTGTGCCTTGGACCCCTTTTATTGTCTGGTGAGACAAATAACATTGAAATTCAGTTTTAATCACTCTCCCGTCCCCCACATGGCATATCCTAAATGGCAGTAGGTTTCTGATTAGAATTAAATTGAAACTGAAAAGTATAATAAGTTCTTATTTCTTGAATGATTAATTAACGTAGGCAAATTGAAGTAAATTTTGTGTAGTCTATATTTTCCCATGGAAGCCTAAGGACCCCCAGAAATTATCCATGGAAGACAGGTTAAGAACTCCTTGCTTTTTTATCCCATCAAAATTATAAAGTAGTCAACACGTCAAATGAAGAAACTGTCCGATTCTAAAACCTCGTTTCCACCGTTTCTCCCGCTAGGTTTCGCCATGGATTTCAGAAAGTGTTCCGCTGGTGTCCAATGATCCATTACGTGGAGAGCGTCACCTGTGAGCGGGCCAACACGGGTGCCGACCACCACAACCCCCGCTACAGCTGCTCCCGTTCGCCGGACCTGACGTCCAGAGTGGAGCGTGACGGATTTGTCCACATTTCCCTCCACACCCTCACCGACGTCGTCTGCATGGACAACAACGGTCAGGCGACCAACTGCCTACGGCATCAGTCTCTGCGCGGGCCCGGATCCCTGTTCAGAAAGCTCAGCCGGGAAAGAAAAACCAGCGCGGCTGTATGAATTTCTCCTTCCGCTGCCCGGCCCCCCATTCGCCAAATATTTGAATTGTTTAAATCGCCCACGAGCGGAGTCTACAAAAGCGCAACTTTATGATGGCCAAAAAATTTCTTCGATTCTTACACCCTGGACACCCCGGAACAAAATCTGGATCAATGCAACTAGCTGAATAACTAATCGTAATCCGAACGTATTTACTCAGGGTGCACAGCACTGTCTAGTATTATCGAGATAACAGAGATTATCCCAAACTTGCACAAGACACACCAAAAACTATTACCAAGATGCTGCTTATGGTCCCGATGATGCAGTCCGGTGTGTTCACGGTATGAAGGTGTGTTCAGGGTAATGGTAAAATTCAAGTAGGATTATTCCTACGCTTTGCATAAATGCTTGAAATACATTTTTATAAAACTAAATTCAAATTCCAATACGTCAGTACAGTACGGTAGTGCATTCACTGATCTAATTAGCGTGAGAAAAATGGGACCAATAGTACGAGCCCGAATGAGAATAGATTCCTTTAAGCGAAATGGAATGAAAAAAGTTATAATAATCATCCAAATTAATACATTTTGCAAAACGACTCAAGCTGAGATATAAGAGTCTGGACTTATGATCCAATTGTAAATACATGTACTGGATCAATTCGAGTTCTATAAACCTTAAATTCATAGGATGCGATATCTACATGCATGTATTACAGATCGACCATTTTGAAGGAGTTGGTTTGAAGGCCCGATATTGACCATTATGAAGGATGTACAGGGTGCTCTCAAAGACAATTTACAGAGAACGTGAAACAGGCGTCAAGGATTTATGTGAAAGCTTTATTAAAGCTCTAAAAGACTAGCGCTGGCTTCCAGAAGCGAGTGGGATACACATTTATTTCTACAGTTGACGAGGAAACGCCGCTTGAACTTTTCCTGCGGTTGATCGTGATTGGTTATTCTTGTCCCCAATGGCAGCGTTACTATTGATCAGAATCAAGTCATGAACTTCAAACAAAGATACATACGGGTGGTATTCACGTATTGCCTCCAGCGTCCTTTATCCCACTACCTGTATTACATTATCTATAGAATGTAGACACATATACAATGCGATTGTAGCCCTAATGGCAATTAATGAGTGATTTTATGTGCTCTTGTTAACTGTACATACAATCGTAAAATAAACGCATTTTTGATTTTATCATGTATATATGTTCTAAATTAAAAGTGCACAGAGGTAAACGCTTAACATTGCTATGACTTTAGAATCGGTAAATTCGGATGGATAATTTGATCCCAGATCCCAACAAGAAACATTTGTTTGTAGGATTATTTAAAGATCACCAGAAGAGTAAAGCGCGAAAAAGAAAACTATAAGAGCGTTGACAGAAAGAAAAACTACGATTACATGGGCTCTCATAGAAATGAAGACAAAAAATGACACTAGCTCCGTGCTCTGCACAATGAAACTCGACAATTGTGTAATTTCAAGCAATGAATACTAATGCTCTGCTTACCGTACTTTTAACTTCTTAATTAAATGGGGCAAGCTTAAACCTGTCGTTTCATAAACCAAAGCATTTATGGAGTTCAACTTATCTCTTCCACTCTTCAAATGTCTTTCAACACCGAATTCTGTCACGTACCCTATACGTTTGGTCTAGCGAATAAGTCACGTGTAAACGCGGCATTTGTGAGCGCTGGTAGATTTCCGAATTAAGATGCCTTCAATGCATTCAAGAGGCGAAATTCAATTTAATCGGGTGCAGTTGTATGACGCCGTCAATTTCCCTCCATTCGTGTAAATGTTAATTGCACATTCGTGTGCACTTCATGCAATTATCAGGAATCGTGAATGGCCCGCAGAGTTAATTATACGAAAATACAATAGGCTTACAGCCATTCCGTCTATGTATTTTTATCCCTTTATTAAGTCGAATATTTATGACGGGGAATTGGGAATCTGGCGCTTTTGTGCGAAACTCAAGATTCCAGCTAGAATCCACTTTCCAATGCTCTCACGACACGGCACATACAGTGTATTATCAAAGGGCATTCTCATGGAAAGCCATCGATTTTGCTTCAAAGACTACACGCGTTATAGAACAAATAAGAAGCCAGGTCACATCACCTCAGATTAGCTTACTACATACACGTGCTGTTTGCCTGCGCAGAAAAGACCAAATAAAAGTCTAGGGTCAGAGAGAAATTTCCGGTTAAGTGAGAGCGATAATCAACTGTCTAATACTGCACAGCAATGCTAGATTTTCACTTACATCGAAGTATAGTATTCCATGTTAAAGCTATAAATATAGTACACGATTTCAGGAAACAGGCAAACACGCTTCTGTGAATTTATGAAAGACTGTCTAGACAAGCATTAAAAAACAAGCAAATTGGATATTTCGGAATTTCATTCCTCCAATTTATATGGACTTGTTTATTCTCATAGCGTCTAATTTGATAAATCAATCGGTCGAGTCTATTAAATTGTTTCCCCACAATCCAACACCTTATTCTCTTTACTCACGAGGAAATTTCTTTTTTTTTCGAACGGCAATCGCACTGACAGGAGACAAAACATACTCAGATCAGTCACGTCTAGTTTAAGATCGTCTGTTTGTTGTATAATTTTGTTTTTCAGTCGAAAGAACTACTGTACGTTTTTCAACTTGAATGCATTAATGCTTGATTGATATAGTTTTGTAGCCAAAAAATGGCATTGTATTCAGTTTCTTCATTGCTTGACAGAGACATTTGCAAGTTTCAACAATAAAACTAAACTACTGAATAATGCATCGAACCGATTCATCATGAACTGCATCAAGCTTTACAAAAAAACAATCAATAAAGTTTCTTTATTTTTCACATTTCGCAATTAACCTTTAAAATGTGTTAAATTTCAAACTAATCATTTTTTTACTTTTATCAAACTTCACGCTTACTTTTGAATTCTCTGGGGCTGCTTCTTTAATAACAATTTATTGATTTTTCCCTTTCCCTCTCTCGTAATCGCGAGTTGCCTTTTTAAAACAACTGCCGTGAATAACGGTGTGATTAAAATATCAAATTTCAGCGTTTTTTGCCCACGTGTCGTGCCTAAAAAGCATATGACAGCTGATATCTAATTAGTGAGGCAATGCGGGTTTTATTTACGCCTCAGTGCATAGTTTTAAGCGTGCCTTGGTGCATCGGTATGCAGGTTTACAATTCCTTTTCGAACTACGGTATCAAAGATGATGCATGATTAACCACGCAAAAAACTCCACCAGTGTATATACACGTGTGTATGCGACATATTTTATACAGCCTAGCTGTTCCCGTTACTAAAACCATGCAAAAATTGAGACACTTTAAACCTTATTAAATAAAATGTTCGATGACGGAGAACCGTGAAGGTCTAATAAAGAGTTTACTTAACATGCAGGAAAAATGTTTGCAGAATTGAATAAATATTATACGTGTATAATTTGCACTTAACATCCATTTAAAAAACATATTTCTGAATTAAATCTTTAAAAACCTCACCTCTTTAATCCACCCCAGCATTACATCCAATAAAATTAACTTCAGTCCCCAAAATATTTCTGGATCCAATACTTGTGCGTGATGACAATTTTAGCGCCTGGTTAGGTGTGCCGTGAGTTGAAAATCGCCGCATTAGGAGGATTTCAAAGCCGTCAACGCCTAATACAATTGTTCAGCCAACTTCGCTACAGTAGTGGATTTTCAGATTAATAACGCTCAAAAGCATTGTAAACAATGAATGTTGAAGTTAATTGGCCTCTGTCAGAAATTGTCTGCAACGGATTGTTCGGCGCGACGGATAGGCCTACAATGCCTTAATGCACTTAACTTTAATCTAATTACAATCATGCACAATCATGCATTAACATAATTAGACCTATTAGCGAGCTGCTAATACCACGTACGGCTGCGCGGTTAAAATTAAATTTAAATATTCAAAAATATTGATTATTTTCAAAACATTCCACGATTTAATTAGCCGATAAAAACTAAAGTAATCGTTAAGACCTTTATAGTCACTGGTTGATCATGAAAACAAAACTGACAATGGATTACAATAATATAAATACTGTAGTTATTTTTACTCCTTACATCCTAACAACCCCTGCTATATGTAAAAATTAAAATATCCTCTAAGTGAAAATATAACATTTTTAATTGCAAAATCATTACGTCTGATACTTCTTCTTGGCCTCCAAATGCCAAAGTGATTTCAAAATCACTTCTGAAACATGTTTTTTTCGGAACACTGACGTAATTTCATAGGCTCATGCATTACCTTTATGCATGTTCATCATCAGAAAACGGCCCTGCTTCAACGTATATTAGTGAATATATATGAGTTAAATATGAGTAAAATTACATCAATGTAAAATTACATTTTTACAGCAGTAAACTAAACAGCTGAAATGCGTCAAAATTCATGTTTTCGTGGCTTGTTGTAAATTGTTCTAAAGAGCCACTTTTGTGTATGGTATAGTGCATCCAAGGAGTTACCGAGGCTTCGCCTTTGCGGCTACGTGGAAATTTGATCAGTTTATAATTAATAATTCAGTTTTGCCGGTGGAACTGGAATCCTAAATTATGCATTTTGTACACCTCAAAATTTAAGGTCGAATGACAAGGTTGCAATTCTTCCTTATCATTAGTACGATATACCGCTAATGTAACTGTATGATACAAACAAAAGCCACTGTGTTGCTATGAAATCGGGAGATCAAAAAGTACCTAATGGTATCATTACTGGTTTGCAGAGAAAATAAATAACACAAGAAACCAAAACCACTGAAGTTCAATTTGTTTAATTATATTACGAAAAACTTTTTTTTAAAACCATTTCTTAATGCACTTGCGAACAAAAAAACCTGGCCAGCCTAAACGTATTGAATTCTCATGTGAAAGCCTTAAGGCAACAGTAAACCATTTGATTTTTCTGAGATATCTTCATGCCTCTGTCACTATGAAAGAGTCTATGCAAGGAATAAGTTAATAGATTAAAAGAGTTGCAATAATAATGTTTTGCATAACTTGTTTAAATTAAGCAAGATAGGTGAACAGTTGGTGTGAATTTATGGCATTGAATTTTCAGGCTATTCTACTCCAGAATTCAAGAGATATTTTAGTAAATTTAAAGTTTTAAAATGTTCGCAAAACGAGCTATTTCGATTTCGAATTAGATTTATCTACTTGCAGAGCAAAATGCAATCGTTTTTAATACCCTTAGGTGGGTCTGTTCCTTCGCTCACAAGTGAAGTCTAGAAAATACAGCCTACATGTACGCTAATGATAACGCTATTTTCTTAATACGTCCACCCGGTCACAAGTTTTGATATTGGTGATTTTTTAAAAACATTTTCCTTCAAAAAAATTAATTGAGAGCGACCTGCCTAGAAGTACAAAAATTAAGTTAAAACACGCGTGTTATAACGTGCTTTTCGGCATAACATTCATTAGCCCAGCGTTCTTGTCATTTAAGTGCCTTACATCTTAAAATAGGTGGGTGGGTTGGGGGCAGATCCACCGAACGTTTCCCCTGAAGATCTGCCCTTGATATGAAAGCCGTGTCATCAGTAAAGATAAGTGCACGAGGAATGCCCTAGCAGGGTAATTAAACACGCACTAAGTCCAAATAACGACTGCATGCACGACAACAAATGTTCACAAGTTGTATACGTAAAACGCGTAAGAGCCAATTAAAGAATGCGCACCATAAGCACGGCCGTTGCACAATCGGCGGTTTTGGAGCCCAATTCAATTGTTAAGCCTATTAAAACTGCGGTCGATTAATGGACAGGCGACAACTTAGGAAATTACAGTATACATGTATGTTGCGTGTCAAAACAGGGTGGGGAGGAATTAAACCAAGCAGTTGAAGAGACCTGCTTAGGCATTTAATGGTTGAAAACAAAACTTTGCCGATATCATGTACACCGCTAGTACGCCATCATCCATGCAATTCATTCGGTAGCGGCCTGTATAGAAAAGTTAATGTGTAGCAATGGCAGAAAAAATGAAACATTTTGGGAAATAAGTAAGGACGATTTCGTCGGATAATCTTCGTTCATTTCATCCTATCGTGTTCAGTTGACAGATTCCTCACATCAAGAGCAGTTCACCATGAATTAGCTGCACTGATAATTTAGGCCTTAGACCCTCAGTCGTAGGTTGAGTTTTCTATAGCAACAGTTCTGTAACACTATCGATCCTGTTACTGTCTACGCCCAAGATACCCAGTTGTACGCAGTCCTCACATTCTACGAGCAAAACGCATCAGGTGAAATAGTTTCAATGCATCCGTTAAAATCCCAACAATTTCTTATCTCTTCTCACACACCACTCGTTTATTTCGCCATGGCCTGTTATTACAGTGATGGAATTTCATTCACCGACTAAAGGACAAATTTCGCTTCTCCTGAGGTTTCACTTACATTGTCGGTCATATCGCGCGCTAGCTTATATTGACACGGAAATAACAACTGCAACATTTAAAGGTGCAATTTTTTTATTTAATAAATAAAACGTTATTTTGCACAGTGAACATCACCAAGCGGTAACAAAGGCCCAATCGAATCATTTTTTTCAAATATTAATTAACCGATCCATTTTAAACCAGTTTAGGTGCAATAAGCTTACATTTTAAACTTCAGTACCCTGTACCATCAGTATATAAATACATGTACTTTGTTGTAAGGGAGTGAAATACATGTGTATATTTGTAAGTATGCCCAATTTTCTATGTTAGGTGGTTATCACCTCGTCTGATTAATCAAGTACTTCATGTGATGCAATACAGTAAGGCCTGGCCATATTTACCACCCGAGGGAACGAATAAAATCGGTCAACATATTGGAAAATATTTAAAAACATTTAAACAAAATAAATTACCTTAAATTACATAAAAACACGTGTACATGTATTATAAAGTTCTTTAAGATTTTATTATGATTAAGATTAGGTTCTTTCAAATTTGACTTTGATGATGCCATACAGTATTAAAGTTATTAATTTTAATAAGCAATACTGATATTGTAGCTTCAAAATATTGTTAACTTTATTCAGTGTCACTTACATGGTGAAATTAAGAAAGCACTAGCCAAAATGTATGGTGCAATATTAAATTTATTAAAACTTTATTTAAAATGACTGCATGGTACTAACATTCAGAAGATGCAGTTTTAAAAATTGTTGAAACAATTCACACATCATAATGGTTAACCATATCAACTTTAAGGGATATTTCCCTACAGGCGCGTTTCCTTAACTGAATACAAGTAATCCTAAAGCGGTCAACATACACTGTACATCAATACGAAATTGGAAAGAACAAATAATGGTAAGTTTTAAATGCAATGAAAATTCCTATTTACGCATGTTCATGGAATGTAGGGTGACCCTGTATATCCGAAATGCACTGCGGGAAATTTCCAAAATATTGTGATAAAACATTACAAAATTACTGTACATGTTAACTGCAAGATTTAATATGAGGAATTATAATTTGGTCACTGTATAGTGGCCCTCAACTATATCATCCTCTAAAAATCGCCAATTTAGTCCACGATTCTTTTAACAACTTAACAGAATTGTATTACGTACGATATTCAGAATATTTAAATTTCACAAAAACTAATAAAGAGGAAAGATGCATTTGAAAGCATTATCCTATTTCTAACAATAGTTCAAGCAGACTTGGAGCACCAATTCTCTGTTACTCAAAGACAACGGCTGCCGTTCCAGGGTCCAAAACCATTGTCCAAAAATAGATATACATGTACGTATCGGAGTGTCTACTCATACTGAGGCAGTTCATATGCAAAATTAGGGGAACAGCAGGGCACGATGGAAAAAGCAAGAGAATAATTAGCTTGAAAAATTATTTCAAGGTCATAAGTATCATACTTATCAAACTAATCAGGTACTGGATTTGAGTAACATTTTCCATAAAAAAATAATTAAGCTAATAAATAACGTCCATATGTTGAGGGGATCCGTGGCACTAACAATTACCGTAATTTACCGCAATTATAACCAGCAGCTGTTGCAGGGCATACGAGTATCTTTGCCATTGAATTATTGGCTAACTTGTTCATAAATTTCTGCTAATTTTTGCGCCATATGCAATGACGGATGAACACCGACATTCAAATTTCTTATCGTACATGTACAGTAGTTGCCGGTACAAATTCATTGATCGTCAAGAGTGTGAGCGAGCTGCATTTGCATAATTAAGAAACTGGCTGATTAGTTAGCAGCCATGGGCAAAGAATAAAAATGAAAGACTTTACAAGTCACCAAAGTTCATTTGTTGCGTTCGCAGCACATGGGAGTAGTTATTTATATTAGTTCAGCTCATTAACAATATTGCGTCAGGTTAGTGCACAAGGAGCAGGGGGAAAGGGGTGGAGAGAGATAACATGTTTTGGGTAGAAAAACTCTAGAAACTTACAAAATTAGGAAAACGCCAGACAATATTACAAACCACTTTCTCTGGTTAGTTTTATTGGAGAATTTGGTTAAACTTTATATGCATATATATGCATAAAAAATTATCTTAAGTGTCAAGAGGTGGCACTCGCAAACTCACAAGGAAATTTATGTTTTTTATGAAGGTTTTATAGAAATTGCGTCTATAGCGTATCTTTTAATACTTATACCATGAAACCTGGCTATAGAGACTACCCAAGGGTACCGAACAAAACCTTAGTCAGGTGGTCAATGTATAGAAACAATTGTTAAAAATTATTTTAAAATTCTTTTTACAAGCTTTACACCTAACAAAAATTTAATTTTCATCCCTTTCATTTAAAAATTACATGTACGTTTATTTATTGTTTTTATTTAAGATTTCAATTGAAGTCTGAAATGTATTTTTTGTAAGGCACCAGCAAAATCAAAATAACAAAAGTAATTTTTACAATCAAGTTTCATCTTGTAGCTTTAAAAATTTGTATTGTATATTTTAATCAGTAAAGAAAACACCAGTAATGCAGTACTATACTTACAAAAGATTATTTGAAATTACAGCTCATTTATTGCACTTAACATTCTGAACATTTACGGAGAGTTTCCATAGTGTTTTTTAGTACGGAGGGATCCCCAAAAAGTGATCAATGGTCAAAGTACGCAGGTGGTATTATAGCGAAAAAAATTAACATCAGCAGAATAGGCAATTTCAAGGGACCCTAAAAATTGGTCAATGTAATCAGGTGGTCAATATGCCAGGGTTCACTGTATTTCCAAGTCCATTTAACCATGGAATTTTTTTTAAATGTTAATTTTTCATTTTTTTTCTAAAAATGTTGCCTATTAGCCTGGGCGCTCCCTTCATTATAGATAATCATGTTTTTTAAAAATTATTATTGAACATTTGGGAGGAAAAACCATAATTTGTTATAAGTTTTAAAAAACGTTTCACGCATGGCGTTATTTTCACAGGCGTTAGTAATGCTGTATTGTATTGGGGCAGTAATAAGCCATTTTTTATTGAAAATCTGACAATTCCATCATTTATGATTAGACTAACTTTTTCACACATGACAGCTAAATCTAACTATTTTTATTCACATTATTTAATATTGAAAACCATTCTTTTATGGCAGTTTGGATTAAACTAAAGCTGATATCCGATCCCATTTTGAAATACGTCCGCGGGTCGGATATGAACTTCACAACGGCAGGTAAATTGACCTGCTATGCAAATTAAAAGTTGCATTCCTTACAGTAAATGGAAATTATTGAAAACTTTCGTGAAATATTAGCACTGTTGAAACCGCGAATAATTGAATGCAATATGCATTAACGTGCATGTAGCCGAACTTTCTAAGAACTGTATACATGTATTAAACCTGAATTACTTTTTGTCAATCAACCTACATTGTACTTGCCCCACACAACTTTGTTTCTCTCATGGTCAAGCAAAATACCGTAAATACCAAATACGCTCGGTGATAATGCGAATAACAAGTCAAGTCGTACTTGGCCCAACAGCTCAGGTGTTAATTTCTTGCATTTAGTAATAAAACGGATAAAGTCACGTGCTTACTCTCAATTAATTTCAGAGTCGGCAGGGCCAAAGCGTCATGAGGATTAATTACGCACGATGGACTCCGGTTGTGCTGTATCTTCAATCGATGCAATCGTCGTCGCTCTTCGATTAAAAACATATGTAAAAAAACTAGTTTCTACTTCCGGAGACACTGGTAGGACGGAGCGGCACGTTCAACGCGCTTTCAAAACGAGCACGAAAAATATGGCGTGCGACAGCAGCTCCGATGCTGCAACCGCTGGAAGGCCATCTATCGATCAGTGGAGAAGATCGGATGTTGGCGCTAATGTGGAGTCAAATTTAAATATTCCTGTGAAATACAATGAAATGCATTTGAAGCAAATTCCAATCATTTCGCTTTCGTCATCTTCGTAATGGCCAAATAGACTGGGAGGGGGCAATCTTATCATTCAAATAAATGAGAAAAAAATTGTAACCTCATCTTTTTAAAAATGTTCATACCACCTTAGAAAAATACATTTGAAGGGTGCCTGGCCATAAGGTATTAACCGTCAGACATCCCCCCCCAAAAAAAAACAATACGTTTTTTTCAGCTGAAAACATTTTAGGTACCATTTCCCACCTGCTACAGTAATAAGGAAACAATAGAGACACCTCTAGGCCTTCTAGAGTGAAAATTGTCTTTGCCTCCCATAGAACATAATGCTAATGGTGGGTTGGTGGGTAGGCTGGGGTCCAATCTGCCACACTAACAAGAAATCATATTTATCTCTAACCCTTTGATGCTTATTATTCTATTTACAGTACATCTGTTATACATGTATATACTTCTTGTTTAATTGATATTGCTTCCACTATTATATACCTTGCATTGATTGTTTATCTATACATTTATTGTTATCCATTGCATTCAATGTGTTTTATATAGATTATTTTTGTATTAACCATAATGGCTTATGCTCTTAATGCTGGATGTCAGTAGTAGTGAAACACAAGTTTTTAGTAGTCAATACCTAATGTAACTATTTCTTGATTGGGTGGAAAGTGCAAAAATACATACAAGTTTGTTGTAGTCAATACCTAACTATTTCTTGATTAGATAGAAAGTGCAATAAAAAAAATCTGAACACTAAAAACTGCGGATATCCAAGGGTAAAATAACAAAAATCACTCAAGCATACAGGGCCGTGCGAACGAGGAGGGGGAGGGGGATTTTAGAGATTGAAATCCCCCTTCCTGGTAAAATATACGAAAATGACTATAGAAACCGCCAAAAATTGTTGGAATATTGATCAAACCACCTAAATATGCGAATAACTCCTTCTTGCCCCCATTTTCAAATCACTTGCGCGAACTTGACAGCAAATTTTGGTAAGGTGGGCACGAATAAAGGTTATTCAATTTTGGCCACTTAAACCACGCCAGTGTTCCAAAAAAGCATGTTTCAGAGGTTAGTTTTAAATAAGTACGTCAAAATGAAGGAAAGAATGGCATCTACGCACTAGTCAGGGAAATAAATTAACTTCTAGTAAAAGTGGATTTATGGAGTCTTTGAAAATCGAAAAGATGGATAATTTTTTGTGTATTTATAATGTGTGCATTTTGTGCATATTTACACTAGAATATAAGCTCAAAGCAAAATATAAGAAATACGATATTTCATGAAAAATATTTATAATAACATGACATTTGGAAATTGGGAGTCCACTTTTGCTTTGGAAGTTTATTACAACTTACATTTTTGCTAATTTTTGCTAAGATTTTCTCCAGTTCCTCTTTCAGCATTTCAAACGTAGGTCTATCTGAAGGGTGCTCTTGCCAGCACTTACTCATTATTTCATAGCTGAAATGAATATAGTTCAATTGTCAGATTGAATCTCATACGAATGCCATAAATCGTTGAAAACTTACAATTGTGGGCGGCAATGCTGTGACCTGGCCATCCGATAACCGGACATTAATAAATCTAGGAGACTATTAAAAGGCACGCCAGGATATGGGGTACCGCCGAGTGTCAGTATTTCCCAAAATAAGATGCCAAAGCTCCACACGTCGCTCTTCATGGTATACTGTCCTTGCAAAATTGCTTCCGGTGCCATCCATTTAAATGGTAGACGACCCTATTTGAATAGCAGAGAAGTAAATTTTTAAAAAAAATGCCAGTGATTTACGCAAGAGAAACTGAATATGAGAAGCTCTATCCTGAGAAATTAATCACTTTTTGTGACTTAAAAAAAGTTTTAGTCTTAAAAATGATACAAGTTCACCAGCAAACTCCAGTGAATATAAGTACTGTATAGCGCTATATTTCATGCAAAATGCAAATCACTTATTGTCCAATCTGAATGTTGTGAATAATTGGAAATTCTCCGACGCATGATCCTATTTAATCAAGGGCTAAAAGTAGACTACATGTACATGTAAGCTTTTTACAAATTAATTATCAAAGTGCATTCGAAGGTTTAGCAATATTTTCCGGTATTAAAGTACATGTATTAATCAGAAAACGTATGATTTACTAGTAACGCGTTTCCCAATCCTTGATTTATGTTACTATCCACCTATTTAATGGATTTAACAAATTTTCAACTGTTCAACTACAGTATATTTACCTAACTATTTTACAGCGCGCCTAGCTACATTCTTTAAGTGCATGGACAAATAATGATACAAATCCACGACGATAATTAAGAAAATCACCCACCTTAGATTGTTTAAAATAATACCCAGTTTCATAAACGGCTCTGGCAAGGCCAAAGTCAGATATTTTCACTGTAAATCCGTCGGCTAGCAAAACATTGCGTGTTGCCAGATCACGATGGATGCACTGGAAATCGATGTGAAATCAAAATTAAACGTTCTGCATCTGAACAATGATTTGCTTTTCCCAATTCGGAATAAAGACGCTATTTTAACGCACCTTGATGCTGGCCAAATAACTCATTCCTTTCGCTATTTGCCAAGCAAACGACAACAGTGTGTCCTCGCTGACTGAAATTGTGTCATAGGCAAAACGTGCATCAGTGGCTTCATCCTGGGATCGTTCGTGCAATAGACCTACGTCGTCCTGGGGGAGCCAAGGATCACTTTCGATGACCACGTGCTTTTTGGTTTTTAGAAATGACAGAAGGTCTCCGTGAGAAGCATACTCCATAATCAACATAAGATTGCCTGTGTTCCAAGAAAAGGAAGATGACATTAAAAATGTTCAGCAGAATAAATCGTTCAATTAAATCCGAATTGTGCTTTAAACATGTTTTTTTTAAAATAAAATCATATTCCGTTCGTTCAACATTAAAAACAATAGTTAATACATTAGTTAGGATAAGTTCACCTTCTGAAGTAACGCATCCTAACAAACTTATGATGTTGGGGTGCTGGCCAACGTACAGCAATTGTTTTAATTCCGATTGCAGCGCATTCACCTCTTCAGTAGAAAAGTTTTCTGAAAAAAGAATAGCCTAATCCTGAATTCGTAAAGAATGCGAGAACACTGTTTGAACACTGTTTTATCACGCAAATGTTGGTTAAATTGGATTTGCAGAATAAATTGAATTTTGACTGATGAATTCCTACCAGGCAACGTCTTGACAGCAACGACTGTCGGTTCTGCATGGTCTTTCAATCCATCGACCACAGCTTTGTAGACCACTCCAAAGGCACCATTTCCAAGCACCTTTCCCAGGGTAACATGACTTGCTTCCACTTCCCAGCCTTCGTGGTAATCAATTTCAACTGCCATGGCTGGCATAAACGTCTTAACTGTTTCTAGTTCGTGCTACAATTTTAATTAAAAAATATTCAAAATGTACTTTCAGTTTCATGTTAACCTAGGCTATTTGTCATAAGGGATTTTATTTTTTGTCCGTTATTAATACTGATATTCTATACTATTTTTATTCAATTTAGCTAAAAAGCTAAAAAGATGTCGTTATGGTACAAGAATAAGTGTTTAAAATGTCGACTTGCAAAGTTCATTACTCTTCCTCCGTAACTTTATCATTGGCAATATCTATTGCCAATGATAACGATCTGGATCTTGACGTTTAGAAATGAACTTTAATTGGGGTTGCCATACACATAATTTAAAAAAATGCTAAAGTCATATTCAACTATTTTCTCACCCGCCCTAAAAATATATTTTTACTTTCATAAACTGCATATATAAATTTGCAAATAAGTTGTTTTGAGTAACATTAACGCCACTGTTTTATTATGCTATACAGGCATGTCTTTACCTTTCCGAGGACGGCTAGTCTTTTCAGGCGACAACGTCTGATTAAAAACCGGCCCAAAATCAAAGAAATTATTAAAATTACGAAAAAAAATCCACCGATGTAAATGAGAATATTGCTGCCTTCTGAAAAAAAGATCAATTATACATACATGTAAATTACAACAATGAAGAATGCAATATTAATATCATACAGATACAATTCGATGGAATTTGCAATTTCTAAATACGAATTGAATCCAAGCTTTAATATATGTATTATGCAAGATGAATGTTATATAATATAACAATTTAAAGTGCATTTTCAATATTTAAGATACGTAGTATTGAGCTCGTTGCACAGTATTTTTATGTAGGCCTATTCAATGAAACGATGCACTAAATGTCAAATGGAGATATAAAAGCTGAAAAGCATACGGATTGTATGTGATTATAAGTAAAGCCACTAGTTAATCCTATTTAGAATTTCGGCGTCCACAACAATTCGTCACGAGAATTTGGTGCATTTATGATTAGTAGCACATTACAACGTGCCTGGTTTTATTGTTATCTAAATCATAGTTTTAATGCACACAACGATTAATTAAAGCAATTGAGTGAACACGTTCACAGCTGCCTGAATCATCGCTAAATGGAAAGAGAGGGGCTATGGGGCTATTAAAAGCTTTAGGACCCTGGAGCATTCGCTAGGTTCCCATTTATGGAACGAGGGAGCATGGAGTATTTTATGTTTTTCAGGTGCATGTTGCAAAACAAGTACTCTGAGCAACTCACGCAAAGACGCTCTAGAGAGAAGTTTCATATTAACTCATCTGGTTTCATCAGCAGTAACGTAACACCGCACGGGAAAACCTAATTTGTTTTAATTGGGATTTCTCCTGAAAATATCGATACAAATTAAAAGGGATTGGTGGTAATTTGAAACGGAAAATGCGAATCGTAGCCGGGTGACCAGTAAATTTGTCATTTTATTACGTTGAACTACTTTTGCACTGTCTTAAGGTTGCACATAATTAGTTATTTACGTTTCTCGAGTGGTTTTAACAAGAAGTTGAAGCACATTTCTGAATGTTGATAGCCTCATATCAATGAAAACTTAATTGGAAATAAAATCACGATCATTTTATGATGAAGGTATGAGCAGTGGGATCCATTATATTGACAGAGAATGGTTGGGTTGCATATGACAATTTAGATGCATAAGAATTTTTAGTCCCATCTTTTCTACGTTGCATATGTCAACCGATGCGATCAATTGAAGGGGAACATGCAAGTAACTTTATTCGAATAAACAAAATCGATAAAACCCCGACGGCAAATTGCGAAAATATGCCTAAAATATTTTTTCAAAAAATTCGCACAATTCCGTAAAAAAGTATAGTTGCCCAAATTCTTAATACATCCATAGGCAGTTTTGCAAAATTCGAAAGAATTTCAATTTAAATTTTTATCCAAATTCTCAAAAATCCAAAATGTTTTTTTTTTCAAAAATCGTACAAATTCGTTAAGATATCTTTGTAAACTTCTGACGAAATCCATAGAAATCCTTTGCAAAATTTCAAAAGCATAACAAGTAAATTTTGCTAACTTTGCAAAAATAAAAATTGATAGCCTTTGCATATTTTCAAAGAAATACGTAGACATATGTCGATAACTTTTTTTTAAATTCTTAAAAGCAAAAGTATAACAAGTAAATCTTGCCAGCTTTTTGTCTTCAAATGGATGTCTTTAAAAAAACGTTTAGTGTCTTTGGCCGAATTTGACGAATCTATTTTTCAGTTCTTAGTATCTTTATTATTCAATAAACTAATATTTTTTCGGAGGAATTTGAAACTTCACATTTGTTAACTGTTGTGAAGAAGTTTTTTTTTAAAGATTGCACATTCTTCTTTTAGTGAATTTTTAAGTTTGCATTTATTCCCCTACCTTCGTTTCTCCCGCTTCCACTGCTGAAATTGCTGAAATGATGACCAGGAGTTTTGGACCGGAACATCGTGACGCAATCTCCTTTCGCGTCTTTTGACGTCCATTCTGGACAGACGCACTCATGCGTGGATATTGATGCCTTTGCGCTTCGCGCCATGAGGGGACAAGGAAAACAACCGTAGATGCCATCACGCAATGGACCGGGATATTTTTTATAATGATGGACAGGGCACTCTATGAATAAAAACGAAAAACACATATAACGAGAAACTTTACATTTTTTTGCGTGCAATTTCGATCGAAGAATATTGAATTCTCAACCGGATCATGTACAAAAAACACTTACCTGCGCATTGATAACTTGAGCGATTCAAGTAATAGCCTTCGTGGCAATAACAAACTGAAGCCCCGATCGTGTTTGTGGACGACCCTTTCGCACAAGGCAAACAACGGCCATGTCCACGGAACGGCTTAAATGTGTTCAACGGACAGGCTAGAAAAACAATGACAAATAGAACAAAAGTTATGAAAAAACGATGCCAAAGTGATATGTCATGTCATTTTTTTAGTTTTATGTTATTAGAGAAATAAACATTTTGTTGTTGTTCTAGTAATCTCTAATGAATTGCATTTTCATAAACAAAAAACCTGAAAATATAATTTTAATTTCAAGTTCTAGTTTTATAGTCTTTCGTAAGTTGCCTTGCATTAATAAAATAAATGAACCGCAAATTAACTGCATTTATAGCGCAACAAATTAATGTCTCTAACCATTCTAAAAGTGAATAATCGTGCACCGGTTGTTTGCTTGGTACCTTTTTGTATAAATGGTTTGGCTTAGAGAATACTACTAGTCAACAATTGGATGCAAGATCACATTATTGTATAATCAGTGTTAATAGATCACTCTGAATTCTTACCTTATATTATATTGAATGAGAAATTTAGTCGTTTATTGAGTTTGTAATAAATATCAGACAACTATAGTTATACGTTTTACATTACATGTTACTACATGTATTTTCACCTACAGTGTAAGTTAAAAATGCATGTAAATCTGTGTTTTATCTGTTATCAGATGAGTATGATACAGACGAGTAGTCACATCGGCTAACTCCTAAATAAGTTTGTAGTTGGAACTGTTGTAGCTCAACAGTATGATCACTGCGTTCGAATTAACATAAATTCACTTACGTTGGCAGGAGCGATTTGACATATATTCGAATCCAGGTTTGCATTGACAGTCAATATGCTTGCGAATGGACTCATTAGAGTACGTGATTGACAAATCGCAGTAGACGCACTGAGAATTGATGTCAGACGACGGATTGGGGTTGTAATAACGATAAGGACAATCTGAAAAAATCACGTGTAGACACATCGTCAGTTATGGGAGGACATGTAGTCAGTTCTTTTCTTTCATGTCTGACAAACTGCGTGATACGACACCGACCGCAATGAAGGAAGCTGATATCGGTCATCGGCAACTGATTTATTGATACATTTCTGAGATGTTCCGGTTGAAAACATGTGGGGATGACTGCTGATGAATTATCTCCAAATTGATTGGCGTACCACACTCGAAGCCACAGAAGTCGACAATCGCAGCGGAATGGATTACCTTGGAAATTACTGGAAAAGAAATTTATAAATAAATTTTCATTTTTTATAAAGGTAAATAAGTAAAGAGACTCAGAAGTTTAAACTTCAACAGATAGTGACCGTCACTCCTAACCTCAAAGCGAGTTACAAGAGTAAAAGCGCTCACAAATTACATGCAATTTTTTTAGAACCAGCTGTTCTAAACTCATCATAAGTCAGAAAAATTATTTTCGCACATAACAATATTACAATCAAAACAAGTGAATTTTTCTAAACATAAAATCACATTAATAAAAATCAATTGTAGGTAAAGCAGCACTTAACTATGAGCATAATTACATCAGTTGGCAGTGATTCAGGCAAGTGACTTCATCTGATGTCATGCACTGCTGTCGTAAGTCCCGTGAAAGTGTAACTGGAGCCTAAGGGCTTTTAAACCATTGCAAGTTAATCAATGTATGCTTAGAAAATCACTTTAAACCGATCTTACGTATCTAGCTATTAAAACTGATCTCCGATGAAATCTCGATAATTTTAAATCACTTTCGTAACTTCTGTATCATAAACTGTCGCATAGAACAAAATCTTTTCTGGTTTCAATGTCTTTATCATGATTAATTACTCAATGTTTA
Organism: Rossiulus vilnensis; assembly: GCA_034700785.1. Classification (NCBI taxonomy): domain Eukaryota; kingdom Metazoa; phylum Arthropoda; class Diplopoda; order Julida; family Julidae; genus Rossiulus; species Rossiulus vilnensis. The sequence goes on along the minus strand of JAQIXS010000634.1, from coordinate 13,534 downwards.
CCAATAAGAGTTCAAGCGGGTCAACCAAATTGAGGGCAAGTATATTCCCACTATGCAGCTTCAGGAAAAGGAAGACCGAAAAAGACACTTGTCGGGAATCACAGCTTGAGTTCCAGTTAATGACATTTTCGGCACAAAAGGGGCCAATAAAATGCAAGAAAACATCCTTAAACTCAAGCAGCATTCAAGGGAATCATTCTCGAATTTTTCAATTAGATTTCGCTGGTTTGGTATAACGGAAATTAACCCCAACATGTCAACAACCTCCAATTCACCAAAAGTCCACTACTGACTGATGAGATAATCTAAAATCATAAATTATGAAGAAGTCAGTGAAACAAGTTAAGGCGATTAAGAAATGAAGCTAACGTATGGTGACTCGTGAATGTTTGTGACAGAATGATTTGCTTGGACACATCGTTATTCAAAAAGTCCCAAACAAACATAATTTCGAAAATTAACCGATTCGCCACGCGATATGCAATTTTACCGAGTAGACAAAAGCCAATCTGTTCAACGCTTTAATACATAATTAAAGCGCTTTAATATTCAACGCTTTAATATTTAATGAAAGCGTTAATAGTTCGTTATCAATATAGCTTGTCTGGGAATAGCCAGATAAATTCGAAACCTGCATTATGTTAATCAAAACGTACATTATGACGAAGGGGATAATATGAGAAGAAAATTTGAGATTGGGACTTGTCATCTGAAGAGATTTGCATGATCGAATTCAAAGTGAAAATCCTCTAAATCAGTTTCTATGAAATTGAACGTTTCACTGAGACCAAATTGCCAAATTTCTCAACGACTGATTGCTTTATTTCGATTGCATTCAGCATTATCAAAATTAATATAAAAAAGTATCGCTAATAAATACATTTGATACGTAATCTCATTTTAACGATGAGCTTAATCAGGGTGGCTAATTTTGAACAACATCGTTGCTCTTCAAATTACAATTTATTTATTAAGCCGCATGGATTTGCTGGCAGGTACAATTTTCACTCTTTTTTTTCTTTCAACGCAGGCATGACGTCACTTTGGCTTTAGCGAGTCTAATACCGCGGTTGTAAATCCAGGCTATTAAACATGGACATTGAAATTGAGAGCATTTCTATGGTTGGGCTTAGAGCAATACACCGGTGCAATCCAGTTCTGGCTCGAAAATGCTGCTCGCATTTCAAATGCTTTCTAAATTGAAAACGCCAGTAGGTGCGTGCTACAAATGAATGGAACACAACTGCGTTGATTGTATGCAAGTGTGATAAAATGACGTATCTTTTGTATGGGCCTTCTCTTCTTTATACGATTATTTTTATTCGATCCCTGCGGTCACACACCCCACTGTTCGTGAAATTCGCGGCTACCATCAGTTGCCGTTCACATTCAGAATAATTGTTTATTGACGATGAAAATTCTCCGGAACAAAAAGATACGTTGATGCTAAAAATAAGCATTTTGTTCACTCATCTTCTCTATTTTTCTCTTCCAAAAATATTCAAAGGAACAGTAGTATTTCATGCAATATTCATTCAACAGGTGTTTTGGGCAAAATCATTTCAAGTTATCATGCACGAAGATAGTCTGCAGATCTGGTTTCAGATATTGCTCAGTACAAGGTGCCTATAAAGATATTTAAATAAATCTGATGTTAACCGCACTCATTGAGTATTTGCTAACTAGATTTTCGGAGATTTCTTCTGTTAATGTTTGCGGCAAGACTACGTATGATCGTTTTGTTGCAAACTTAATTTAACATACCATTTTATTAAGGGGCGTATTTTAGTACAATAGCACGTAAATCTGAGCCAATAGGAACTGTTATATTAAGGTTTTCGAAATCACTAATCATTGTAAACATGTTTTATAATGTTATGCATGCAAATACCACGTATCATACACATTATTCTCATTCTTAAAATGCTTTTTATGGTAATATTTTTTGCTATGCTATTTTTTGTGATAAATAAATTAACTCCGGGATTTCTAACCTCATCTGCACATTTTTAAACAATTATATTTAAAAAAATAAAATAAAATGAAACAAAGCAGAACCAAAAATATCGTCCGTGTAAATGCTTTCTTCGTTTTATAAAATAAATGAAAACTATTTCATGAAATAAAAATGAACAGTTTCTGTAAAAGGAACGCAAGTTACAAATCCAGTATTTTAATTAACAGTAAAGAAATTTTATTAAATTAAAACATAGCTAGAACTATCAATTTATACCTAAATTAATGTAAATTTAACAAATGTAAATATACTTGAATTTAAAAAATTGATGTTTAAATTGTCATTTGCGTTTTATTTTTACAAACCACACATGCTATTACAATAACATTTGTCTATACACTGTATTCTAAAATTGAGAAAAATATTACTTTTAGTTATTGTTATACGTTATTTAAGCGTTTAAAGGCAAATCTTTTACGTTCTACGACATAACACAGTTATCGACGCTTCAGGAATTTGAATTGCAAAATTAACTCATTAAATGTACGAGCTTACTTCTCATTTTTCTTTTAGATTTATAGTATAGAAATGAGATCAGATTCCTGGTCTCATATTTCGTTCCCCAATGTTTGTGTACAGGTCGTGCAGTCCTTATGTCATACTGAATTTAACTGCTTGTTTTGAGGTAATTTGTGTGTTCAGAATACCGTAAAATGTCATTAGTGGCACCAATAAACACTAGTTCTGTTTCTCAAAATTTACGAGCAGACTTTTTGACATTAGGCCTATTTCCCAAATGATGCTGGCGTATATTTAAAAATATATAGGATATTATGAGACAAAATATTCTAAAAATGTACCAGAAATATACCTCGATTGAATTATTGTGCATGCAACATAATTTCCGATATATTACAAAAGATACTAAAAGTCAGAATTCAGGATATTTCTGGTATATTAATGGGTATATGTTTAGAATAGTACGTCACGTATTATCTTATATATTTTTAAATATATTCCAACATCATGTGAAAATTGATAGGCTGTTTCGGGTGATCTTCTCGATAGATATCTTAACGAAGTGTTCATATGTTTTGTCGAGGAATTCGAAGCCCTAGTGGAAGTTAGGTTCATGAGGTAAAGCAAAGGAAAGCAACAAGCAATTTAAATATCGCTTTGGACTTACTGCTGTAATAAATAAATGTTATTTAACGATTCAACACTTCGGGATAAGTCATTTAATAAATGATGTAAGCCATAGTAACGGTCACTTTTATCTTATTTGCATTCGCTGCTTCTTTTAAATTACGCTCGCCGCTCTATACTTACATGTTCCTGTACGTTTTATAGTTAAATTGCTGATACAGGTTTTCGTCTAACGAGGAGATATTGTTATAATCCATCCACCTAAAGCAAAGCGAGCAATTAATTTCGGAATAAGATCAAGGATTAATCGCGCCAGAGTAATGCTATAGCCACTAAGGAAGTGAACGGCGTTGCTAATCAAATTTATGAATGAGTAATTAACATCGCGCAAGATTTGGTTTAATTATAGTGTCTCAATCTAACATTAGCGATGCAACCAGTTTTTACAGCGCACAACTTCGAATGCTTCGAAAGACTGAAATAAACCTGTAGAGTATTTGAATGTATTAGCATTATCCCCCCAGGTCCAGTACAAAGTGTCACAACACAAAATCGGGTCATGTTGTCGCTGTTATTCCCTATCCCGTTCATTAAAACTTTTGCATTAATGAAAATTGATAGTTTTTATGTCATCCCTTTATTATAAATCCCCGAACAATGGGACGCATGCAAGAAGGCAATAAAAAGCGAGCTAGCTAGTACTAAACAGCATTAATCGGCGTCTAGTTATCATTTCCACGAATAGATCTCATGAGAATTGTCGATAAAAACAAGAGGAATGAACCCCATTTCGTTAAATTATCATTTTGTTACATCTAATAAATATGGCGAGAGTACCAACGTGATCAGCGTCAACCTGTGACGTCATTGTCCATACGTCATTAAAGTAGCTATAAAATTGTACAGAAACTGTTAATGGATTTTATTTTGGAATGGCTATTTTTAAGAATCTCTGAGAAGGTCCCACACAGTTGCATAGATTATCAGTATCTGTAATGAAAAAAAGAAAAATCCACTTACAGGGCTTCAAGTTTGCTCAGAGTTTCCAAGATCTTGGCGTCCAAAGTTGTTAAGGAATTATTCGTCACGTGCCTAAATGGAAAGTCAAAACACTTAAAATGAATTCAAGATAACAATCACAATGCTTAACATATGGCAATGACATTATCGGCATACCTCAGGGGATAGATTTAGCAGGGGTTGGGTAACTTACCTCTAAACGCACATTCAAACGCCCCTCAATAGCATGAAAAATTACCGAAAACTGCCATTAAGATTCCTAATAAGGGTCAACAACATTATCGTTAATGACGATTAGGCACGGTAAATTGTACCCAGAATTTGATCATTTCCTACGAAGCTATCAATTTCACTATTGATGCTACTAACTCATACCGTAGTACGATAATAAAGATCATATTGACGACGCATACGCGTAGGTTGGATTTACGTTCTTCTCACTCATTTAAAGTAACAGCAATCGATAATGACAAATAATAAATTCACATTCTAGCTTTTGCATAGCATCGAAAACTAGCGTCTTTATAAATTATCTATGTATTTATTTTTCAGTCGAAAATTTGAAGTATCGCGCGCCTTTTAATTTTACACCATTTATCAAGATATTGACAATTAATATATTTTTTAAATAATTGCAAAAAGGGATGTTTAAAAGGATATTTTAGGGGATTATAAGACGTTTAACTTTTAAAAAATATTTTATTTTTCATCATATTTATCGCTAAATAATATTGTATTATTGAATTTTTTTATTGAAATGCTTATTGTAATTCCTAAATATGTTTATTATTGAAATACTTATTTTTCCCGTTTAAATTTGATTGACGACTAGTGTCTGAGACAATTTTTTTTTCAATTTTAAAATGTCACATTTATTTACAAAAAAATAATAATAATAAAACAAATTTGAAAAAAAAAAACGTTATGCAACTTCTGATACTCATCTTCGGAGGTTTCACTGACAAGAAAACTCCGTGTTTGAAGGTCGCCTAACAGTGATTTTTTCTTCAAATTAATTTCTTTTTTTAACTACAAATCTACAAGGTATAGTTTTAAATTAAAAACTAACTCGGACTATAGTGGACAACCAAATCCACAAAATAAATTATAAATTTAGCAATTGTTGAAGCTAAACTTGTAAAGTACATAACATGTAATTATTTTTTCTGGTGGGCATCCTTTTGGATCAGGCTTTCTTATCATACAATCCTAGCGTATGCTGCCCTAATGATGGGCAGCCATCAAGCATCGTGTGTATGTATGGTTTGCCAATAACCGCTGTAATTTGGGGAGCACACCTCGTCATTGGAGCGCAAACCACATAGAAATTCGAGGGTTTGCTGAAAGCAATTGTATCATTAGGGAAATTCCCCTATCAGGAACGATTAAGCATTTAGGCATCAAGACTGCATGGACGGCAGTTCACTGCATGGTGAATTAATGACTTGGTAATAACGTTAGTGACATTAATTAACAATAAGGTGTGCATTGACTCTCGCTAGTATTTGCATCATTTTCTGACTGTTTCTTAATCCTATTTTGATCAAGCTGCCAAACCTAATTATCTGTTGCCCAGACGATAAATGCGCCATTCCAACGGATTAAAAACGAAGGTCCCCATCCATTTACTTTTTTTTCATGCCTTGCCCATGCAATCAAACCCACGATTTCCATCTCTCCTGAATGACAGTATTTTTTCAGTTGGGTTAACGTACTCGAGGAAAACCGCATCTAACATAAACATTTAACAATGTAGAAGTAGCGAAGCATGCCATTTTGAGTAAAAAATTGTACACGGATACATCTTCGAATGGAACAACACCTTGCACGTGTTAATGTTCTCATTCAATTTATTAGTGATTATCGATCAATACCAACAATACATCGTTGTTAAGCACTTATCAGCAGAATAGGAATTTAAATTTTGCTGAACATGCCATACCCACATGACAGCAAGCATAAAATTTCGCCCACAAGTACAAACTCAAACATAAAACTTGTTTACGGATCAGCCCGCTAAGAGTACAAATTAAATAACACAGTGATTTCCCTGTGTTTAATGTTCCAGTAAAATCATTTGCAACGAAAACATGGGCGACCTTTTTTGCATAGTGTAATCTTAACTGAATCGAAAAACTGTACAACTGGGCCCCGCTTATACGGCGAAATAAGTTGCTGAACCCGGCTTTCAGGGAAAAATTGAAGTTACCCTATTCAATTTCAAATGCATGCAAATAGTATGCTCAATATTGCTACTAGCGTAAAAAGGGGCAATAAAATGGCGCCGGACGCCATGCTTTTAACTCAGCTGTTGAGCGCGTCAGACCAAAAACGCCGTAAAAGCGAAGCTCCATAAAGCAGAGCCCTAGCTTTGTCAAATGACTGAATATCTTATGGAATACAATGCAGCTTAGCCATATTTTTGCATTGATAGATTGCACTTGAATATAGTCGATAAAAACCTCATTTTGTTAGCCATTTGCGAGTTATGGCCTGCGAAATTACATAACAGTTATGCCCAAGTTAAGAAACCCTAAAAATGCACTAAGACTTGAAAAACGTGCGCACTTACAAATGCTGTAAAGAGGATGACAGTGGAGACAAAACATCAGCTTTCAGTTCTTTGAGAAAATTTCCCACTAGCCACCTTTGAAATAAAAAATCCATCGTTTAAGCGAAACGGAAATTGAATTTATAATCTTAAACGACTTTTCACATTTTTAAGTTATAAACTCGTCTTTGGGGGCATAAATCCATATATGTAAAGACGAATGTCATTACTGACTGGCTGACTCACAAGACTAACTCCCTCTATGGCAAAATTTCTCTTTAACCTTTTATTTTAGAACTCTAACAACGGATTTTGTAGAAAGAGTCCTCTAAGAAAGGCAATTTAAATCGTAAATGGTGTAAATGGTATTTTTCCGAAACCTTTCCTACAAAATAACGTTAACATAAAAATTGTCTTTAATCGTTGTTTCATTTTAAAACTGGTTAATCTTCGAGCAACGCAGGGTATGTTAACAGAAATGTTAATAACATGTTTTTGCAGACAAATAAACTGACAAATAAAATTAAATATTTGCAAACTTAATCTTTCATGCACCACGTACAAATAGTAATCCAATACTCACAACTCCTTCAATTCCGTTAAACCTTCAAAACATCCCGGATTCAAACTCTCAATTTGATTTTCGCTTAAATACCTGAAAAAAATTAATCACCGCAACAAATTCAATAAATTTAGATAATCTGTAATTTAGCCTTAATATTATATTGGTGATAAAATAAACTTACAAAGCAATTAGATGGGATAAACCTTTGAACGTAAATGGTTCAACACGGCTCACCTTATTCTGTTTTAAATCTCTAATCAAAAAAATCTCAGTATCAAAAGTTTAATTGATATATTAAAATCAGAAAGCATTAATAGATACACATATACTTACAAAGTTCTCAAATTTTCAAATTCATTGAAAATTCCTGGGATTAATATAGAGATGTCATTCGCTGAGAAATCTCTAAATAAATTGAAGTTTAATTACGTATATCGTATCTAATTTCCTATCATCAACATTACTTCAAGTCGCCTTTTAACCACCTCCAAAATATGAATAAATTAGTTCAAGGTCTCAGTATTTACCAATCATAATCATTTTTCGAAAAATTTAATTTAATATTTGTCATCACTCGCATTCTGTTTTGAGTTTTTTGAACGACCGAATGCGATGAGTAAATTTTGCTAAAACAGTTATCGTTTTTATTTTGTCCATAATACATATATCTGAATTTATTCTACAGAGAGAGATAGAATTGGTGTGATGTAATATTTTCAGCAATACATATCGTATTTTTTTAATAATCTGTTTTGAAAGTTTCATCAGAAATGTCTTTCTTAACTTATTATTTCAAAATACACGCATGAATAATAAAAATATCAGTGTAAACCAGTGAGTGAGTATGGCTGCCTAGAAAACATCTAGAATCGCAATAATTCTTTTATAAAGGATTAAAAAAATGTACCGTTATGCTGAGCTATATGCCTATTTCTTACTTTCCCTTGCAAGGAACATTTAATGAAAATCTGTATAAGTATAAACTTGGATCCATTGATAGGCACGAGCGAGCAACGGTTTCTTCATGGCTTTACAATTTCTAAACAAGCTGAATTTAATTTGATTAGACGATGTGATAGCGTTTTAAGGATAGCCAAAATCACTTACCAAAAATGTCTACCAAATAATCTGGAAAAACTTACATGAAGCGCAAGTTTCTTTTCTGGGTTGATGACAAACATTTGTTGAATGAGCTTAAATCTTCTAAATGATTTTTTGTAAAAAATCTGTAAAATTTTAGTTCAATTAAAAACATCAAAACGAAATTCAGAACAGAAATTGATGAATTGATCAAAATGTTTACTAATTTTGAAACTAATCATTTAAAGGCAAAACTATGTATTGATAGTGCTGTTCTTGGCACGTTCTCAATAAAATTCACAATTACATTATATACCTCGGTGAAAACATTTTGCATTTTACTTAATAAGTTCATATAGTATTTCGTTTACATTAATAAAGTGAGACCTGATAAAATCGGTCACCTTAATCAGGTGGTCAGTGTATCGAATAAAATTTGCTTAAAAATAAATAAAAAACTTTTCCCCCCAAATTTTTCCACCTAAAAAAATTAATTATAATCACTTTCATTTAAGAATTACATGTAGCCTACATGTATTTATTAAGTTATTTATTTAAGATTTTATTATAGTTAATATTAAGTTCTTTCAATAGAATGTCAAACTAAAATTACAAGTACATAAAACTAATTTTTACAATCATTATTGATCTAGTAGCATCAAAAATTTGTTTTGTAAATTTTGATCAGCATCACTTTGCATATAAGAAAGCACCAGTAATGAGGTGCAATATGAAATTTACTAACATATTATTTGAAATTACGGTATGGAACTAACATGTTGAATCAATTCACAACTTATTCTGATTACTCATGTGCACTTAAAGTGGTCTGACAATGGTCAAAGTATGCAAGCGATCAATATATCGAAAGAAATTAACATTATAGATAGCAGTATAGGCTTTTTCAAGGGACCCTAAGAAATCGGTCAATGTAAGAAGGTGGTCAAAGTAGCAAGATGGTCAATTTGCCAGGTTTCACTGTATTATGAAAAGTATGCCAATGAATCTTTCCCAGACGTTTACAAGGAGTATAAACAACATAAAGAATCAAGAAAATGAGCACAGTGCACATGAAGAAGCGAATCTACTTTTGTGCATGTTATTTTTAAGTATTAACAATCAGGTTTAAATATTGGATCATACTAGGTATTTAACACATGTTAAAACTGAAATCATTCTTTGACCACCCATAAGCAGATTTGATAAAAATCCATATGAAAGATTAACAGTAAGAAAATTTGAGAAAACTGCTCGTGCTCGATTATAAAATGTCAATGAAGTTAATCATTTTGAATCTTCGAACGTTTTGTTCTGGTATATCAAAACGTTTACCTGTGTGAATGCACCTATTTTCATAGTTTAACCTTAGTATACATATGGGGTTAATTATTTCAACAAGTTTGCGAACTGTAGCCTTTGTCAGAATGTAAGGTCCATATCGTAATTTCAAATAATATGTTAATTAATTTAATATTGCTCTATATTTTTGATGGTTTCTTGTAAGCCTAAGTAATACTGATCAAAACTTATAAAACCGATAATTAAAACTACAATATCAATCTTGATTGTAATTTCAGTTTTGGCATCAGCAACTTTAAATTTCCCATTTATAAATAACTTTTTTTAATAAAAATAAAATCTCAAATAGAGAACCTTATAAATACATGTAGAGGGGGTTACATGTGATATTTTTAATGAAAGTGATGATGACCTTGTTTTAGGGTTAAAATTTTGAGGGGATAATATTGTAAATTAATTTTTTCTAATCATTTTTTGATACATTGACCACCTGACTAAGGTGACCGATTTTGTCCGGTCCCTTGAGTAGTCACTATAGCCTGGTTCCACTGTAGTTTCAATAACTACGTAAATTGGTGAATTTGTTAATTGTGAACAAATTTCAGATGTCCATTAAACAAACATTTAATTTTATAGCTTTCGGTAGAAACTGCTATTCCAATTTTTCTAATTAAAATACCGACGTTTTAACAACAAAAAAATGCATTCAAAATGTATAGTATACGATGCCATTTCAACTAATTCGCTAAATTTTAGTTATAATAAATACCTTGCATAAACAAACATCTATTAATAAGCAATTTATTTTCGGTTTCGAAAATCAAAGGATTCGTTTCATTTATCTGTTCTTAAAATGTTCACTGCAGTAAAAATACAATAGGTACACTGCATATGATGAATTAAATATTAATGTCATCATATTTGAAAAGAATATTATTCTGACATTTTGTAAAAAAAATGGTTGTTACCCAATATTAAAAATAAGTGCGACGTGGTCACATTTGAAACGAATTATCAGTGTGTTAACAGCGGTAGCTCAGTTTAATTCCGGTAGATTGCTACCAATTGACCAACCAGCCTATTTACCTGTTGACGCTTACAGCCAATTGCCAAGAAAAGATTGGTGGCAATTTAGTCGTAAAGTCGTATATATGTCGACAAACACTAGCTCTTTTCTGTCAAGAATTCGATATTTTACACCATCAACGTCAAAATTTGACACATCGGTGTCGAACGAACATTTCTAAGAAACTTCATCGATGACAAATTTCACAAAACTTTAAATTAATAAAACTGAAGTTTACAATAAATATCAAATAAAAATTACCGAACAAATTGAAATAATTAGTACACGGTATACACCACATATAATGTAAATCTACTATTCTTCACGGATCAGAATGTTTAAACTAGTGGTGCAACAGCATGAACATTTAGGCTACTGTAACGTGTCGGTTCAATAATCATGCAAACGTTTTGGTACTAAGAGACTGTAGTTTTAGTCTCCTGAATAATTTGAGAATGAATATTTTAATTTGGTCTTCTATATAAACACATTCCTCGTACATGCCTAAATGTTTCACAATTACATTTATCTAGCAAAAGCGTGTAAAACACCAACTTGATTACTAGAATTAAGGAAAAAGCTGCTCATAATGCCAAGTTTGCCTACTTACAGATCTTGAGTCCCAAGTCCCATCTCGGCCAAAATCTGCTTCATCCATCCGGAGTCGTTCGACCGTCGCTCAACTTGACTGCAGTTGACCACTCTACCTCCCAATTCCACAAATTCCCGGCCGGAACACGCGCACCCCTGGGGGCAGGGTTCTTTGGATTCTTTGCCGGCATTCGGCGACAATGCTTTGCCGCTCCAGGCCATCCGACATCCGACAATCAGAAGAAATGTCACCGACGCACACCTCTGCACACACGCGTGGAAATCGTCCAGCTTCATGCCGAAGAATGAGGGTGGGGGTGTCCACAGTCAGTCGGGCCTCCCTTAGGACATTGCCGGAAATGACCAGTAGCTTCGGACACACGCGACAGGCTCTTTGCGATTGACACTCGGAGCAAATGAACTCGATTAAAGGTCACTTGAGCATCTCATTTATCGGAATAAAACCCCTATGCGGTTCCAATATTTTGGCAACAGCGCCTACCGTTGGCCAGTTCGTGTTTTGTATTAAGACTGGAGAGGGAGACATTTACGTGGCGCCATCGTTCTCACAACTAATGAGTAATAAAGGCAGCAGTTCTAATTAAGTACGCGCACGTGTTGCATTTTCCTGAGCGACCATTGGCAGCGTTGCCAACCCAGAGCCACCTGTAAGGGCGCAGCGCCTCTCCGAGGTTCCCATCGTTTTGATAGCAATATCGTAAATCGGATTGACGGAGTGGAAACCATATCCGTTCTCAATTACTTTTCCTCCCTCTAAAATATGCAAAACCTGCATATTTTAAAGCGCTACTATTAGGTTAGGGAAATGATAGTTTATAAGAGCTCGTAATCCTGCCGTTCCCAATGCAAATTTAAGAGGCAATGATGCTTGATAATAATCGTGCGTGTGTGACACTGAAATAAAAGCCTCATAGCAACAGCAAAATGGATACGATTTTTCCTCTAGCAAAAATACAATGTTTTTTAAAATACGCGAGATGTTACACATCTGAAACATGTGCACAACGTGGTTGGATGTCAATAAAAAATGTTGACACAATGCATTGCTTTGCAGTCACAAACAGTACGTCTTAAAAAGTTAATAACCGAAGATCAACACTGCTGGTTATGAAGTTCTTTTGCTAGTAATAGTTAAATTGAGCTAAAAATTTAAAAATCACAATTCGTATTTTGTAACCCCACTGGCGCTGCAATCGAACATTGTCATGTGTCCCTATGTAGGATATACTGTATGTACCGAGTATGTATCTACATACGAAGGTAAAATAAAATGCTCTTTATGAGAGAGAGAGCGTCAATCTATTCGAAAATGAGCCTCTTTGTTTGTAATTAGCGATCAGCTTAGGAATAAAACTGCTGGTTTGATGTAAATTTTTTACCAAGCTTTGATCAAATGATTCAATAGAAGCATTAGTCATGCTTTGAAAGAAATTATATTTTGTACAATGAAAAATTCATGTCGTAAAAATAAAAACGCATACATTTCGAACAACTTATCGATATTGTCATTCAAATGGAGCTAATTGGAATAAAAAGAAAGAAAGACAATTTTTTAGAAAAACTATATCGCAAATGATGAATTTTAGCAAGCAATGTGAATATGGTGAATAATTAACATGCATGTACTGTAATTGTATTTCCAGTTCAATTTAACTCAGCACTCTACTGTCAGCAAGGATATGTCATGTGGAAGGGGGTGTATTGGGAGGAGTTGACTTTTTGATTTAATATTTTAAAAACAAATCCCCAATACCAAATGTAAAACGATGTGTCCGCCTGAAGCTTATATTTCTGTCAAATTTGTAATTATCTCATGATGGGGTGGCAATGGTCTATAAATCTTATTAAAAAAATCTGCCTGAAATGCTTTATTTTAGACAGTTAAATACTCCGAACTTAAATCCAAATTAAAAAGATCCTGTTAGGAATGATTAAAACTTCAAGTTAAACTCACTACGTTTACATGCACCGTTTAATGTATTTTGTCCTGAGTCAAAGTAGGCATGTAAACACCTTACCTTGCGATTTATTTTAGCTAAACTACCTTGATTAAGCCCTCGGCGAGGGGGCTGTTTAAACTAAAGTAGTACTTGGGATTGATCCAGAGTAGGCATGTAAACTGTTCATGCATAGTTTAATGAAATCACTCGTCACTTCCTGTTGCCTGTGTTTTGGGTTACATCTAAAACCAGATTCAGGCTGATTTCGTGACTTGCACTTGACGATTTGCAGAGGCAA
>JAQIXS010000633.1:0-41556 GCA_034700785.1 Rossiulus vilnensis | reverse complement strand
TGCAACTATCCTCTGGGACCTGTTTAAATGGGAACTCGAGTAATTGGGGAAACTTCTATAAGTGGGAATTTTTAGACGGTCCCGCGAGTTCCCGTTTATCCAGGTTCGATTGTACATTCTTTTTAAATTGTGTTGATTTACGTCAATACATCTTAATAACCACCTCGTATGTTCATCATTGTTTGTATATATCTGTAAAATTGTTTAAGAAGTCACCATAATAGATCACGATCCATTCACAACAATGTCCCCAAGTGACACCATTTTTAAAGCATTTTCTCCTTAGTTAATTTCAACTAACGTGATTCATGTTGACGTCACGTTATGTGGAATAAGACGCAAGTTTAGATTGAAATCGGATATCATTTAGCATAGATATATAACTGCGCAAGTTATCTAATGGCCAAATCAAAATATTCGCTTGAAATAATAAAGTATTAGAATAGGACAGGGGTGACAGTGATAAACCAATTTTAAATTGCGACCATATGAGATGTCCAGGTGATCTGCATATTAGCTGGAAATTGCCATGCTTGACTTCATGCAATTCATGCAGTAAATCACGCAATCATTAATGCTTAATTGTGAAACAAGACACTGCACTAAAGAATATAATTTTAAGTTGAAAATGTTAATTTCTGGTCTTAAAAGGCCATGATACATGAGTCGAACATGGTATCTCTACTGCCATCCATCTCTGGCTAGTTTAGGCATACAAAAAGAGACCATCAAATTGCTTCTAAATATTAAGGATTCTATAGTATAGACTGTATGACTCGAGTCAACCACGAGCAGCCACAAGTGGCTGAACCATCACTGTCGATGCACCTTCAGGTAAGAACATCTTGGACTGAGCAAGTCTTAAAGCATGGTCTTGTTCCGCATTTCTAGGTCAGGGCAAGAAACCACATTTACTCTGAGGTGGCTGTCCAATTATAAGGGCACCGTTTTGTTACGGCTCTGGCGGAAGGAGACATTGTTTTCCCACCATCGGAGCGCAATAAAAGAAACTGGCATCTTCGGTAACAGTTGGCCCTTGCGGGCAGCCGGCGCCAGATCTCCCCAGTCCATGTGCATCAACAAGACCCGCTGAAATTAATGGGTGTCAGGTGGCCCGAATGTCCGAAGGAGGGAGAAAGTGAGTGGGACCAAAGACCATGCAGAGCGCCTCCAACAGGCTTCGCCATTGTTGATATGGTCGGGGTTGCATTTCAAAGACTGGCCAAGGAGTAATGGAGATGGGCACTCGGGTTTCTTCCCTTACTTTTCTCACCATTGTTGGGGGTGGATGTGTTTGGAGCAGCGAAAAACCTCGGCGTTGTTCATCAATTAAACACCCTCCAAAGACCGACTAAATTTATAATAATAACAAGCCGAGACAAAGGAGGAATCCATATGCCCCTTGGTTAACTGCCGTTACAATTGCATTGCCATGTGTTCCGAAGAATGGGGAGTGGGAAGGATGGAGTGCAACCGAAAATGGATGGGAGAGGAAACGAACCGTAGGCAATATGCTAGTGACCCAGGGCACAGGGGGAAAGCTTGGGTTCCAAAACGAGGCTGCAAAGACACTAGTTGGAATTTGGGAAATTTTCAAACAAGCACCATTTTGGGTTGGTAGAGAAATACTGTAGTAGTTAGCCTATTTTAAGCACCACCATTGCCCACCTGTATAAGTTCTTCAAAATTTAACCACAAAATTCAGACCTAATAATGACCCTTATTTGCTAACCAGTCACCAGTCAATATTGCAAATAAAATAAATGTATTTTGTTCAATTAGGCATTCATATTTATATGAATCATGCTCCACTAACCACAATTGAACCGTCAAATCGTGTGAAGACCCTAACCAATGAGTTGCAGCTGAATGGTTGCTAACGTGCAGTTTGTGTGGGTTATTTTGGAATAACTGAATGCAAGTTGGTTAGGCTTTAAACACGTACTATAGGCTCTACACGTGATTTTGTGATCGTTAATTTGATAACTGAATCGAAAGGATTGGATAAGCTAAGTTTCAAAACATTTTGAATCACTCTGAATATACAGCACATATTTTGTATCAAACAACTTCTGGCTTCAATACAAACCAAATACAAGTACATGTGCTAGCATACAAAAACAGAAACTGAGGGCATTGTATCACAAGTTTTGACTTTGGAAACAAATGTCATACAAGCACATAATACGTTGATGAGTGTAATTCGTCAATATAATGGTATTTTAGAATATGCGAAATGATGTATGGTCATACATGGTCAAATAACCCAGACTTCGTTCTTTTGAGTCTACTTCGTGCAGGATCTGCAACCTGGTCTCTGTTGGCATACAAATGGAGGATCTCTGTGGGGAACCCTAACCTCAACATGCCTTCATAACAAGAAAGATTGCCGTTAGGTGGCATGTGAAGAGTGTTTTGGGATGAAGAGCAATATTTCAGAGCCCCCAAAGCATGGACCCGTGAGAAATCTCTGCTAACGGTAGCCTAGCTGAAAACGTTTAGTGAAAATGCAACCCTAAGAAATGGTCCTAAAGTTTTGCATTTCATTTTAAACTTCATACAGTTATCTAATGTTAGTCCCTTTAGAAGTTAGTAACACCTTTAGATATGATGGTAGTTGGCTCGTGAGGTCACTAAATAATCTCCAATAAATAAACAATCAAGCCACATAACATGTGTTTATGTCGATGATATTTCGCGATAAAAACTGAAAGAGGGGAAAGAACTAGTAAAAAAATGGGTAGAAAAAAAAACAACCAGTGGAGCTATACTCTTTTATCGATAGGGTTTCCTTGCATGTAATCTAAAAGCTTTCTGTCAACTTTTCATCAAGCACCTACTTTCCTAAAACAATTTCAACTAAACATTTATAAGAGCATCGCAGGATAACTTGAACTGATTAGTTTTTTTTTCGTAAAAAGAGTTGAAAATCTTGCACCATGTTTTTTTTGCATAAAAATAATCAGAAACGACAGTTTTTGTGTGGGCTTAAAATTACAAGCTTTACACTATGAGGAGGCCTGCATTTTCAGTTTTTGAAATGACAGTTTCGTGGAGAAAAAAAATGGGGGGAAACTGCACGGAAAGAAAGGGAGAAGCACGTTCTTTGGTTGGTAAAAAAAATTAGGGCCCGAAAATATGAATGTTGACTTTGGCATGCTAAAGAAACTTAAAACCATTTCTCCCAGAAGACAAAAGTATACTTCTCAACAACATTTCAGCGATGATATGCTAATACATGGTATTAGTTAACAGATTGATTAATAGAAGTGTTTGCAACAAGAGAACCAATACTTCAACGTCACTTGTGAGGTTGGCATGGTCTGATATGACATCGGGCTTTTTTCAAAATTTTCCAAGCCTTCAAGTCATCACATTTACCCTACGTGCCGTTTAAACTTTGCATGTGATCTATCCAGCATGAAATCTCATAAGTCAAACGGAGACATTGAATTTACTAGTATTTATCAGTTCAAAAGTCACAATGAAAAAATGCAACGCTGTTTTTTGTTTTGGTTTTGATAATTTCAATGACCTTCTCAAATCAATACTGGTACTGCCTTTTCTAACACTTGATCTCTCGTTTTCTAACTAGGCAATGACTGCTGCTGTTTTGGGATCCCAATTACAAACTATAATTCCGCATCCTATTAGATGGCTCAAAAAAGTTATTAATAATTAATTTTAAACGAAATGAAGCAGATTAAATGCAGATATAATACATGATACGTAATGCACACGAAGGGTGATTTATCCAGATGAACCTGAAATTGGGTTATCATAGCATGCGGCGATACTACGAGTTCTAGGCGGTGCTTTAATCGAGTTTAACCCTGTTAACTCTACTAACTGCAGATAATGATAAAATTATTATCACATACATCATTAAAACTGAATTCGTAACTTAAGTGATTAAAGTTTGGAAACATTTGGACTCCATTCTCCCTACGACTAAATAAACATCCGTTATACACGTATCTGTTCGCTACCCCCTCCTCTTCATAGCCCTAGTTAAACTTGTAATTATGTTGACATTATGAATCGATCCCATGTATTAACCAAAATAAAATTACTAAAATTGATTTATTATTAGAGAGTAAACTCAATACTACATGTAGTATAATAATTTCAGCCTCCATAGACCTAACTATGCCTCATGGTGCTATGATCAAAAACACTAATTAGGAATTACTGTTACAAGCACAATATTAAGACTACCTTAATAATATTTTCAGATTTGTTAGTACCTAAACATAAAGCACCCAAGAAAGTTAATGGAATAATATCTGTAACGCATTTCACAAATTATTTCTCGAATCGCTCAAATAAAAACACGCCTAATTAAGTTCTTGTTTTCCTACTGCCAGCCTAGATCCACATCTGTGCAAGATCTAATGTATTTCTCAATTACAGTCTCAAAATGTTTTGTTTCAATTTTTATTAAAATATTCACTAGTGGTGAAAGGTTTATGAAGGCGCACGTTATGTTTTCTGAACCTTGGAAAGTAAAATTGGACCAACATTTGACAAGGGCGACCTTTCGATGAAAATTCTGAAACATAGACGTATATATTAGACTATGCAATTTCGCCTTGTAGAGCCTTACGGCGTGCACGAGCCTCGCTAGCTTGGGGGCCCAACGTTTCACACTTTTTGTCAAAGGAAGTTATTTTTGACATAATATCACACAACTGAAATTTTTGTTTCATGGGGTGAGGCGTGTTTCGGGAGTGCCTATTTTTCATATACTGTATTCACCGAGCAAAGCAGTCTACCAAAAGATATGGATTTCCACATAACTCGAAACCCCTAAAACCTTCGGAAATGTCTTTTTGCAGCCTTTTTTCCCCAACATTCAGGGGGCACATCTGTCGAGTTGACCTTTGATCACTGCAGAACGTTAAAACCGCATTCAAATCTGTCCTCTCACAACACAGAAAAAAAATAACGGCATCTTCCCATTCTTCATCTATTTTCTGACATTGGACGCTGCTGTATCAATACGGGAGATACTAGGAAATGAGTTTGGCAGCATTTACTACACCAGAGTCAGTTAAGATCTAATCTAGCTTAAATGATCTGTTCATGACTATCTGAAAAGCTTAGGCCTATTTGCTAATTTGAAAAAAAAAATCGTACCATTTATGGAAAATACTTCTCCCGCATACGCATTGCACAGGCAAATTCACTTGTAGCCAATAAGTTTTGAATAAACAGTGTCGAAAGACAAGAGCGCATTGCATTCCTTTTCTTTTTTCAACAAGTCATAAAAGACCCTAAAAGCCTCATGGCATCAGCGATATCACGTTAAAAAAAACTGTCAGGTCGACTCAAAGCATATGGAGAAGCAAATCAGAAATGGCATAGCGGTAGCAGATTTTTTGTTGCCCTTTTTCAGCATTTTTATGAGCTGGAGAAAAAGGACGGTCCGGAAATAAATGGTGCCTTTGTTTGGTGAAACAGTGAATATAACATGCTTGTGAAATGATAGATGTGGTCACAAGAATTTGGTAGGGAGCGCACAGGGAAAATATGAATACATATCTTCGTGCGTAGAGCGCAGCAATTCATGCACTTTTTACCGTGCTCGCAGTAAAAAAAAATTTCTAATTTTTAAAAATCTAAATTTAGAGCTTGATGCCCTTTATGGGGGACATGCGCCTTATACGTTTTAGGTTCAATTTCAGAAATATGATGGACGGCCGTTGCTGAGGGGTAAAACCGATGGCAAGTTGGGAAGAATATTTTTATGACTGGATTTTACTTATTCAGGCTGGATAATCCTTAGTTAAACCAACTAATACTTGTCTAGCAAGAAAATCACTTTTCGCCATTAGGTGTTGTGTATGAACATTCATTTGGATCTCCATTGATTGATTATCGCAGTTATTTGTACGTTTATTTGTCTGCAAAAACAAAATGGCGCTCAGACTTGTGCATTTGCGATGTACAATAATGCACATTACTTCGTTGAAAAATATCAGCGTCAAATATCAAGCATTTTGCGCAATTGCGAGGCATGCAACATTTACTTCAATTAAAGTTTTACGAAGAAGAATTTTCGGGTTTTGATTTTATACGTATTTAATCGCCTCATAAACGGGATGTGCACATGCGCGCGGTCACATTTTTTTGTTGTTATAATTTACAAACGGCTCTTTTTAACAGAAATGAAAATATTCTGTGCTCCTCAACTTTATTCAATTCAGAGAGCACAACAACGCGCCCGTTTGTTTATAGTTGATTAAAGCAAAGTTTTTTGTTGGCATATTTCGTCATTTACCGGCTTCATTAGAATTTGCTAAGACTTCCGACTTGCTTTGTGCGAGGCAACATTTTTGTGTACTTTTCCATCTATCCATTAGATGAAATTGTTGTTTTTTATTTGTTTGCCAGAAACGTAGAAATGCGGGAGAAAATTAATTCGTTGTTTGAATAAGTCGTGTTTACCGAGTCTTGCAGTTGCGGGCTATTCTTCCTCTTCGCAATATGCTAATTAACATATTAGCATGAATGCAAAATTAGCCCCCGAGCGAATTCGTGCAGTTCCCTTATGGATCCACTTTTTATTATTCTAATCAATAGAGGAAAAGCTCTAACTTTTATAATCCGATATAATGCAAGTTGCTTATGGAGGTTTGGTCGCCTTCACAGCAAATCAAAATTCTCAAATCAAGATGTCCACGAAATAAGACTAACTAATGCATGTTTCATAGTTACGAATTTTTTTGAAACTCTTGAATCAAACAAAAGATGAACAAGATATTTAAACTTGTAAATGTATTAAGTTAAAATACACTGCATGAAAGATGCATCCATTCACGGTCTTATTTGCAATGTTTAAAGATTATTACAAAGAAATATTACAAGCTTCAACATCTCAACATGCAGGATATATACTAATTTTGAAGCTTGCAGCATAACATTATCGACAATATTACCTTATGCCTGATTAATTGCATGACAAATTGTCATGTTATTTTCTGATTGTGGGCCGAATCGAATGTTTACGTTTTACGTACACATTTTCGAATCAATGTTTGAACTGCATTAGTTAACAATGCAACGTCAATTATGAAGAAGAAATCCAAATTCTTGTATATGATAAACAGATCAAAAGCTTTCTACTGCTACTGTGTTTTTTTTACAAGATTTTACACCATACACTACCTTCTGAACAGCATCGAAGCGAGCGAAAAAGCTCACTGTTCGTTCAGTTTGATGGCATTTTGACTTAAGTCGATGTAAATTGAAGGACAACGAATCCGTTAATGTCATCTATCCTCTCAGCATTCAGTTTCAATCCATGAATTCATCAGGCCCTGAGCACGTCGAAGGCATTCCTTCAAAAATTGGCTGGTTTTGCAGCCAGGGGCTTCTGTTAAATCCCCTCGATAAACAAGAAGCGGCTAATAATATGGGCAAACACTCCTCGCCGGCTGCGATAATTTGCCTAATTGGGGAAAATTAGCAAAGGTACTACGGTCGACCAATCAGTGACCTTCCAGCGGATAAAAGCCAGTGAAATTGCGAAGTCAACTTCGCGGCTACAACCTCTTTCAAAAAACATTCAACCGATAGATAATGAAACAGAAAAATTAACAACGAATAATTAGAATTCCAAAGAGATTTGATTGCTTTATCCAAATGGGACTTTAATATAACGTTAGCAAATAAAGCTTTATCAAACGACGACCCCAGTAAAGCACTGGAATGGAGGGCCCATTGTAGATGCTCATTGAAATTGCTAATGGATTTGGTGGGGAACAAAACAAGCCGCAAATTTATTCATCACCGAAGCAATTAATTGCCATTGATGAAATTCCATTCTGAAGTCCTAATCAACGATCCCCGTTTTGACAAACAAGTTCTTGATACACTTTCCATGTTGAAGTCTTCAATTACTTCATTTTCATCTTCAATTAATTCTCGGAAGGGTCAAAGAATCTGGAGCAGGAATCCACACGTGGATATTGTCTGTGGCAACACTTCAAATATTGTTTACTGATGATTGTATAATTAACACAACGATGAAATATTATGAAAATTATATATCAATACATCAATAACCGGAGAAATACATTAGGCAATATCACCATACGAGCCTCTACTTCAGGTCTACTTCATCAGGAATCTTATTTTTTAAAAGAATAAATCGGAGCATATTCTAAATAAAGTGATACTTGCACACATGATTTTTCTACATTAGGGATAAGACTTGGATCACAGCCAAAAATGGCTATGATAATACTACTAAACCATTTCAATCCCAAATTCTTGTTTTAATATTTCCCCTCATGTACATGTATATGGACTAAATATTAAACTGCAAAACAACTGAAAACTAAAGCCACAGTAACATACATTTTTAATTTTTTTTTCTCTACATTTTTGTGCCCGTTGAAGCATTTATTCAAATGCCTATTTCAATCGCTAAAATTTCGCTTTGCCTCCATAAACAACTTTATTCGCCTGTAGGTAAACCAACCATTGCTCACGGCTACCATTTACTTTTAACTGAACATTTTAATTGCATTAAAGCTTGTATTTGCTTCTTTTTATTAACTCTAAACTCAACACAGCGAAAGCAAACACTTTTAAAGTTAAGAAATGACGTAGAAAAGGGAAGCATTTTTGAAGAATAAGTGAGTTGCGGGATGCTTTAATTTCAATTGAAACTAGCGCATGTCAAGTGGCAAATTGTACGAACTTGGCTACTTAAATTTCACTCCGTTATACAAAAACGGGAATGAAACGTGCCGTTAATAAATATGAGTATTCAAGCCGTTTGATGTGTTTATGGTTTACGATCGAAGTTAATGATTATTCCACCAAACTGAAATTCGTCGACTAGTCTCGGTACCTGGAGAATTGCGACTTCTGCGACCAACTGAGTTGATTATGTCAAATACGTCCATTATCATTAGCAATAAATAAGGTATGATAATATGCATGGGCCTTAAGGAACATCCATGCCGCATAACATATTTTGCTGTTCTAACCAATAGGGATTTAGCAAATGTCGTGCAAAATGTAATTATACACGAAACCATTCCTACTTTTATAATGCAATAAACTTCCTCGAATTTGGTAGATTTTGGTTAGGCCTATACAGAGTACATCATTGAGTGGTTTTGTAGGAATATAAGACCATGTAACGTTTGCTGTTACAAACTATTTCCCATTTACCCTTGACCACATTTCACATTAACAAAATACATGTACATCGAAATGACGAAGTTTTGTTTCCAAACTTGATTTATTTGGATAATTAAACAATGGTGCAATCCCCTGATTTTATTCAAACTGTATGCCTTCGATGTAGCCAGTGATTGCTTTCATTAAGGGGTAAAAGACTACATTAATTGGTATGCTCAATTTAGTACCCCTACATCCCTGTCCTGCGTTTCATTATTAATAACCGATTAGAAAGTTAATAAAACATGTAATACATGTAAATAATTGTCAAATGAAAATGTCGCGGTAAGGTCACTGTTTTAAGCATGCGATTCGTAACCATTTAACACATTCTGTCAATAATCAATGTCACGCTTGTGATTAGGGACAATTCAGTAGTAATCTTGCAAAAATATTTACAGCATCGGCAATTTGATGAAATTTAAAGTAAGATTCTTTCGAAATTTTCGGCGCACTCAAAATAAAAATACATACTGATACGTCTTAAAGGACAGGGTAGTAACAACAGCCACCTAAGTCAGCGCAGTCAATGTAGTTACTGTCCTTTTTCAAATCCATCATTTCACAACCCTACTCCATCATTAAGCGCGTGTTACAAACTATATTTCCAACTTCTTTATATAAAAGGAAAGAAAAAACTCAAAGAGTACGGGTGGAAGAAAGAAAAGCGCAGCTTAAAAAAAAAAACTTTAAAGAGGTTTTTTAGGCGCCCACCCCCAGTGCATAATAAGAGGTTTGTGAACGTAGTTGTGCGTTTTATCGAGTTTCCTAAAATGACTTCTCACAGTTGACTTCAAGTTGATTCATAGAAGAGTTGAATGACGATGGCTGCGCTCACGCCTCATTTACATGTAATTAATTATGGGCGCTAATAGCAGTGTGACAAGTCCTGACATAATGTGAAATCCATACTGGGCTAGGGAGCAAGTCCCTTTTCAAAAACAGAGACAACATGCATTGGGGGCCCCTCAATTGATGGGCGAACAAACGAGCAGCTAAGGGGGTTAGGGGGTTAAAGGCTGCGTAGAGAACGCGAAAACTTCGTAGTGACGTTACGGTCGAACGACCCGTCTCGAACTTTTCAAAAATCCCTTTTACCATAATGTTCCCAGTAGTCTTACAGCAATCAAATCCCACAATCCCACTGGAAATGTAGTTAGCACAAATGCGCGACTTCCCTGACCAAGATATTGCTATGTGTGTAATTACATAAAAACCTGTCATTGGAAACAGTTACGCCAGGTTTACAAGATAACAATTTAAATATTAATTGTATATGTTATAAATAATACAAATATCTTGCGATTAAATCCCGAAATTAAATAAACAGTAAAATAAAATGTATCGCATCTCAAAGTTTATTTCCTGACCATGTAATTAATACGGTGATTGTCTTAGTTGAATTAAAAATCAGAAATTAAAAAACCTTTAAGGCTAAGGCGAATTGCACACCTAACTGACAACTGTGAAACATCAGTAGCTAACCGCCACACACATAGCTGGCATCTGTCAGCTATAACATTGCATCGGCTGTAAGAAATGGATTACATAGTCAACATAGATACAAAGTCAATCGAAAGCTAAAAAACTTGGATCCATTGGACATGCAACCAAGTGAATATGCATACGAAGGGCTATCAAATTATCTTGAATAAGAAAAGTAAGAAATCAAAACTCTTTGCACAAATTATAATTTCGGTATATAATGGGGTGAGTTTGAAATGAAAGCCACCGAAATGAACATGTAGCCGAACAGCATCGCCACAGATGACGTTCCTCCATCTTTTCCAGGGAGTTCGTCACCAGGAGGCATTCGCGTTGTCCCATCCCGCCATTTTCTCCAAACCCTCTTTTTCAAACATCGGCCGCGAGAATGTAATTCTAGCCTTCGGAAAAATCTGTCAATAATAATAGAGAGTGAAAGATAACGAAACAGAAACGTCCATTGAACGATGTAAAATGACGTGGCAGAAAAAGGACGCCTTACATGAGAGGCAGAATGCGGACTCAAACAAGCAGAAACATGTTTATCTCTCCTGTCTCGTATTCCGCCATTCGGAAACAACGCCCGGGCTGCGGTTACCCCGTTTGCCAAAAGACCAAATCAATCACTTTGCCACCAGAGGTACATTGAGAAAAAGACCACTTTATGTAGAGTCATAATGGATGCATAGGAGAACTATACCGATTATCTCAATAGGCTATCGTCATTATACGCGCTATTATAGGGTGCGCGCTGCATCGAAAAATCCGATAGTCACGACGGATTTCGCAAATTATATGCTGCTAGATTCGGCGATAAGTTTTTTTTTCGGTTTCGGTTTTCGTGTTTTCGAAACTGCCGAACGACGCCGATTGCAAGTCAGCGCAAAGAAATGCAACGACGCTAGCAGTAAAAACTAGCTGTACGCTGGGTCAGCAACTGTATAATGAAACGCAGTTTTGGTTATTATATTTCCCAGCATGCACTGCATTTACGTAATGCAAAGAGATAAAATGACATGATGGCAGATAACTACATGTATTTCAAAGCGAAATCTTCGAAATGCGTGACACACATGTACACGTAGCAAACAAGGCTGTGAATCGATCAACTGAAGATAAAATACACAAGTTTTTATAAAACGTATTAAAAATTTATTGATAAGTATAACGGCTGCAAATAATTATTAAGAAAAATCTACCTTAGAATGAGAATGACAATGGATGAATTGCTTTTATATTATTTTAAAGTGATTTTTATTTTCAATTCAATGCGTAATCGTTCTTTTCAATTTAAAATGAGATAATAATTCCCGTGCCTTTCATTTCGAAAATTTTTATAAAACATATCATTACAACTAAAGTGCACATGTAAGAATACCTTGCATGTATATACTGCGAAGTTTTCAAAGTAATGCCTTTATATACTTCTGATCAAACATTGATCATACATAATTACCTTCAAGTTTGGTTTCTGCCATTGCACAAAACCCTACTCATAAATATTTTATCCAACGAAATAAAAAGGGTATTATACACAAAACCATGCGGTTTTACACGCAGCCGGAAATTTATGTGTGCCATTCGTTAGCACGTTTCACAAGATGACGTTTCTGAGGAAATGCTCCAAGGCCCTGGCGGACTCAGGGTCTTTTTGATTCGAGGCCATTCTGAACAGCGTTAGATCATAAAGGCTTAACTGAAAATGAATCACTTAGTTAAATTGGATGCCAAAGGCTGATAAAAGTGCCTCCTCGCACATTAGGCCGACCGACGCACCAACACGAAAATAAAAATCGCTGCTCAAACAAAACGCTGAAAAGGGGTTGGTCGGGGCTTTTCTCTAACCATCATCTCATAGGTCATTAAGCAGAGATAAGACAGAAGATTTTTAATCGAATGAAGCAGCCACAGGCTCAGTGGTTGGATGTGAAAATGTGCAGTCGAGCTGACATAGTCAAACGCGTGCGTGCATGCCCGCACAGACAAAGCACGTTTGAAAAGGGAAAAAGGCAAGAAAAATAGACGAAAAGAAGCCAGCACTGAAGCTAATCACACGCAAACTGAACTTGACGAAATTTTACTGAATTCACCAAAGTTTGGCTAAGTCAGAAGTATTCTGTGTGTGGAGCGGCAGCGAGCCGTCAGTATCTCAGGACTGACCTCACTTTGGCATCACACGATGGCAAAACTGTTTACGTTTACTGGTAGATGAAACTCTATTGCACAATGTTCAAGAAAACAAGTATTTCCAACACTTAGTATAAAGATTAAAACAAGCTTCTAACTGTTTAGAAAGTCCTTGGTTATTTAAGCCACCAGGGTTAACAACAAACTTGAAATTCCACAGAAAGAAAGCATTTTTTCGAATGCTATATTGTGTGAGCACGGTAAAAATTATCCACAATACGTTCTTAAACAATGATAGTTTAAGCCATTATGTTCGCCGAATGACCTCATTAGCAGGCCAAATACTGTAAATAATCTCACCAACAATTCCTCTTTTCCTCTCCCGCCTCTTTTCTTCACTGTTTTTTTTTAATCTATCCCTTGCATGTCACATTTCTCATGAATCCCTTTTTGAAGGTATCAAAGTGAACAATGCTTGTCAACCTCCATTTTGTTGTATCAGTGCTTGCCAATCATTTCCGATCCGATAGAATCGATGCAACTTTTTTTTTCTCGTGATAAAACGAACAAGGGAATTCCTATCAATTGCACGGCAATCCCGAGGGGGGATGTAATAAGGGGCATTCCCTTTGATCTTCCGACTCCGTGTTCGGCTTTGTGAGGATTTCGGGTTGCAGATATAATTCATTAGGGATATTGAGAATTTCGAATACATAATTAATTCCGCGCCTTTCAAAGGCCACGTAATGAAATTTTGGACTGATGCGGATGGAGATTAGAAGGGTTAATGTTAAACTGATATTTACACACTTGCAATTTGAAAGGGGGCGGCCATTATTCAGGAGCGCAGCGATTTAAAAGCGAGGGATCGACAATGGCAGCAGATTGCTTACATGTTACGAAGCTTAATTACATCACCATTACAGTTTGTCGTTTTTCTCTTAGAAATAGCGGTCAGCTAGGTGGCGACGACCAATGCGCCCACGCCACCGGCCCACCGCGATAACCAATGCAGCGCCGTTTGGCTTACGGTTTTGCAAGTGACAAAGCAGTGAGACCAACTCATAGCTGCTCGTCGATGTACCTGCAAACGAAAGCAATACTGGGGAGTAGGGAATGTGATGAATACGCTGATTTGCAGGATTGAAACGCCTACCACTTGAGTAGACTGCGCTTTTGAACAACTTCCAGAGTTGGTCCTGTCTCATATCTGATACTGTACAGATATGCATAAATCCTATTATTACTTATGCATACACAGGTATAATGATCTTTTCGTGTAGTTGTTTCGCTAATAACTATACTCTAAACCACCAATTTCTAGTTTGCGAAGATTATTTCAAAGCGTGAATTCCGAAAGAGTTTACAGTGTGCAGTTTAGCCCCGCACATACAGCGGGGTTCTTTCCTGACTCCCCCAACCCACCAACTGCAAACTGTAAAACATTTCGGGTGGAAATGTTGAATATGGCCGTATATGGGGTTATATGTGCCATTACTGACCATGTAAATGTGTCATATATTGACATCGCCATGCATAGCAATTTTAAATAAAGCCATGACCACATATAGAAAACATACTGTATGACTTAATTAGATTAAAACACATATGGCTGAATGCTTGGTCATATATGGACAATTTGACATACAAAAATTAATTTATTCAATATGTGAATTTAGAGCTATAAATAAGCTAGCATAGAAGAGTATTGAGCTTTGTTTGAATGATTTTTCACTAAAAATTACCTGGGGGATTGTTTTTTGTTGTTAAATGCAATATTGTTAATTGTGAATCTAACCTGCTGTGATGTTTTTAAATAATGCAAAGCAAAATTTCCTAATTCATATCTAACCTCTACATTTATTTTATTATGGTTGATTTTCTACTATAAAGACTAACTCATTGCTGCTGACTTCCCTCAAGCAAACGTAATACATACATGAACATACCAATATAAATAATATTTTAACTTGAATATAAGTTATTGTAACATTATTCAGGTATGTACATACATGTATTTACATGATCATATCTGTAAAAATGTCGACTTACATGGTCATACTACTGTGTGCCCATGTAAATTTAAGAATGTGTAAAACCATTTATGAATTTTTTGACATTAACAGCAGATGAGCATATTGCATAAGAATGTGCATACATGTACATGGGCCATATAGGTCCATTCTAGGCCAATTTGTGGTTAAACGATACATGTATATGAAATAAGTTACATATGGTCATACATAATTATTCCTCATGGGATAGCTTTTTTTAATTGCGAATGCACAGTAAAACCTGAAAACATGTAATAAGCTGTGCTAGATCGCGCTACATACAGTACATACAAGAGTTGATAAGTGATGCAGTCAAAGGGTTGGTCCCAGTTGGGCTGACGACGTCACGGCTACACGCCTATGTTATCAAAAAGGCGAACTAAATCTTAAAATATAAAGGTGGTTGCACTCACCCGTCACTCGCCGCTATTTCCAACCTCTAGCTTTTTTTCTCTTCACGATTTCATAATGGCGCTGCCTGCAAAGTAAACACAATTGTTATTCATTTGCTTAATTCGCTGCCGCTGCTGGCAAACCCACTGCTGAGCATGCAAACATACAATTCAACTTAATCGACATAGAAATTAGAAAATGAACGAAAACTTAATTCTTTCCATGACAGAGCAATAACAGTCATTTGCATAGAATGTTAATTAACTTAGAACGCCACCGCGACTCGCATCCTGATTAAAGTGCATGCATGAGGGGGTAACACTGGCGTGTTCTTGGGCGGCATGGGTACTTAATTAAAAAGGCTTCAACCCGGCGACGACGAGAGCGATTTTTGCTAACTTGGGGAGTTCTTTTATCACCTGTTGCCACATGCGAAATCACCGATTAAGTAACAGAAGAGCAGTCCAAAATTACTCTTTTACGAACGCTTCACTAATCGATGACTAATACGATATATAATATAAATTTCTCCTAGCCGGGTGGATTTCCGATGCCACACGGCCAAAAAAGTTCCAAAATAAAACAACCACTCCTCATACATGTACAGTACATATGATTGACCAGTATAATAAACAGTTGCTTTCATACCCTCAACTAGCATGGGGAAAAAACTAAAACAATTTCACCTCTTCTTGTACTACTGAGTGTTTGTAAAATACTAGTACAGCTAATAGATTCATGCCCATGACCAAGGCGAAGACAGGAGCTTACACAACCCCACATAAATTGAAGATTACTTTTAATCGCAGGATGGAAGATGGGAAACGACGTCAACGAAGCGATGAGTGGCATATTTATCCCTCGATAGAACTATGAGGGAAAAGCGTGCTATTAAAAAGCGATTAGTTTGGACATGTCTTCACCCCGATAAAAGTTCTTGTTTCCTGCACCCATTGAATATCGGTGATATTGAAAGTAAATCCACATTACTTAACGAAAATGACCCTTCAGGGGATGCGCGATTAGGGTTTTAAAAGTTTAGAAAATTGCTTGTTCTTATATTTGACAGCCACCAATATATGGCACGCGTTCATCAATATTACAGTCAGTATTTTTCTAATCACAATTTCTAATCACGAGCTCCAAAAACTGATAACATATTAAATATCACGTTTGTCCCAAGTGAATTTCGGCAATAAAGTGACATACCTTCTGTATAAGGAACAGGGGTGGGTCCATACAATTTAAAGATGGAGGTGGAAGGCATATTATAGTACGAACAATTTATATTAGTACAATCCTTCTTTCAAAATCGTACATGCAGTTAAACCATCAAAATACATGTATATACATGTACGTTGTAGTTAAACGATTTATGCTCATCTGACCAAAAACAACATGTAACTAACTCCTTTATATGCATGTAAGTCACTGTGCACAATATACAACAACATTGTGTTTTTGGAGCCTTTTAAATTAAAAAAATATTAAAATTAAATAAATAAATTTATAAGCAGTGAAATAAATTTGAAAAAACCTCCGAAGATGGGCATTAAGGTTTTTTTTCAAGTTTATTTTATTTTTTGTTTTTTTGTAAATAACCAATCAATTATAAGTACATGTGGGATATATTGAAGCAAAAAAGGGCAAAAAAGGTAACGTAACTGGTATTAGTTTCTAAGAATCTAGCGTATTGAAAAATAAGCTTTATTTTCTGCAGAGCAAAGTTGTTATGCGTGATTGCCGAACTATGGCTAGGCATGGTCTGGTACCAATTTCTAACGCCTACAAGGTTACATAACGACCAGTCAAAGAAAATCGAAAACAACTTCACTGGTGTCCAAACAGAAATTGAAAAGCCTGCTAAACATGCTAACAAGCGAAACACGGTTTCCTCGAGTAATTCCCTCTCATTTCGCCCGCACCCATGACACAAAACCCCGCCATATTATGCTAATCTTCTCCGTATCAGTAACATCACTCCATCGCGAGGGATTTTGACATCGACCAACGTGTCGGGGATTAAGAAGTTGACCCCCTGTTTTTACTTTATTATTTATTTTTCAAAGGTTAAGCTAGTGAGTCGTGTTTGCGAAACAAACCCTCAGCAGAATGCTTTTAAGTGCGGGAAGATGTTCTCGCCTGTAGGGAGGAGGATAAGAGTTAAGGGGTGGAGGATGGTGGTCATGGCGCCTCGCTGATCTCATTACCCATGCATGGGTGCCTATTTGCCTCGCATTACCCCTTTCAACAAGGCGTAGGACGTGTCAGGGCTAAGTATGATTAATTCAAAACCCATACGTTGGCTCAGCGTCCCTTATGCAAACTAGCCAATCAGCGGCATTTGCTAGTTAATTATTCAACAATGGCAGAGAGTGGCTCAGTTAATTGCGATGAAAATGACACGATGGAAGGGCGGCGCCTAACGTGCCTTTGGACGTTCAACCGCCGGGATAAACACCCTGAATGTGTCCGTGCAAAAGGAGGGCTCGAAAGACATCGTCATCGAAACCTGAACACCTATATTCTATCCTTGTTACATCTTGGCGAATGAAATCGATATATCAATAGGCTAACTCTAACATGTCACTTTTCTGGTGTTATGTATTCCATAGCTAGTCATCTATAGGGTTATATGCCACGCACGAGCCATAAAAGGACAGGTACAAGTCCATATATGACCAGTTGTCATGCATGACAACTTTAGATAAAGCCAAATAGATGGCTGCATATTTGGCTATATACATGTATGGATCGAAAATATTCGAATTTCTAATAAAGACAATCTCATTACTGGTCACTTCCCTTAAACGAACATATTACATGCCAATATAAACAAAATTTTAGTTTTAGTATAAGTAAGGACATGGCGATTCATAGAGATGACCATATCTGTAAATACATGCACAGTATATGGTCAAATTACAGTTAGAATGTAAAAAACATATTTGAATGGACATATATGACCATATAGGTCCATGGTCCAATGTAAGTTTTCCAGCAGGGGAAACAAATCATTTTGAAAAATCTGAGTAAAGGGTCATTTTCCTCGACATTGTTTTCAAGATAGGTGCTACAGAAAACAGTAATTTAAAAGCACACGATTTATGTATAGCATATCAGCAGCATGCATACTAACATCATAATAACATAGTTAATGTGAAAATTTGAAAAATCATAGCGTTTCTGGGACCCGATTTAATTATCACGAATTAATTAATTTCGGATGGCATGTCATTAGATGAAATAATTGCGATTAATTTAAAA
This sequence comes from Rossiulus vilnensis, assembly GCA_034700785.1. NCBI lineage: Eukaryota > Metazoa > Arthropoda > Diplopoda > Julida > Julidae > Rossiulus > Rossiulus vilnensis. Next base: position 23,032 of record JAQIXS010000633.1, on the reverse strand, counting down.
ACAATCAGATACCTGTTAGGAACACCTTTTTCAAACGTCATTTTTATGTTAATTTATTAAAGAAAGTTTGGCCACAATTTCGATCTCTTGAACCGAGATCGCCAGATCTTTAGAAGAAGTGAAAGATCACGCAGGCGGATTTCCTTGCACGGAAATGATAAATTCGGTGAAGTTGCCATCATTTTTCTAATCTGCGCTGGCCAACTTATTCTGGAAATAGATATCAATTTCTTGAAGGAACTTTTATCTTTTTTAATACCCGGAATATGGTCTCCTTCGCCGTCCAAATGGCCACGTAGCTTAATAGATCAAGATGGGCGATTACGGTGAGGAATTCATAAATACTAAAGAAGAATTTCTTTTAGCTTTTGCACCGAAACCGGCCATTATGAGATGGAAATTCATTTTTCTGGACAGCCATCAACATGACAAGGGATCCATCTCACTGCGGCAAAAAATGGGGCCGTGAGCATCGACTAATACTTTTAATCTTGCACGAATCTTAGAATGCCAACGGTGATCACCATGGGAATGTGTACATGACCACGTCTTGATTAAAACAGGAGGAAGAACATAAGAAACGCATAAAAACTGAACGATAATGTCAGTGATCAACATGGAAGTGGAGATAATTGGTCCCAACAGTAAGAGTATAGCGATGGGTAAATAAGAGAAGAAAACACTTGCTTTTACATGTAACTCAAATATGAACAGGTGAATAATACCTCGTTGATGTTTTTACTTTCCTAGAAAGTCAGAAGATTGTGCAAGGAAAGCCAATCGAAAAATGTTCAAACAAGATAAGCAATGTGTATGCTTCTGGATATTGAGCGCATGAAATCACCAATAAATCTAAAACCCAGCTGCCTCATGTCATGTCCTCGATAAAAAAAATTGGTTTTCAAGGACTTTAATTGACCTATAGATACCCTGCTCCTTGTATAATGCTTTCGTATTTGTTGGAATGTTAAATTCACAGCACGGTATGATGCTTGTTAAGCCTGTACTTCACCCCTTAAGCTACTGACGTCATTGGTGGACGGCCCTTAAAGCCACTGGCTAGCGTCAACCAATGCCTGCAGAAATTGCTCGATTTTAGTGTTTCAAAAAAAGACGAATTTTCCTAGCATCTGTAGAAATTCCTCTGGAGAAACATCCCAGTCGTCCAAGTTGGGCGATGCAACTTCGGCGATCTGGTTGGCGTGATTTCCCTCGGCCACTCTTAAGGCAGTCCAACTCGCCGATTCCCGCACGATTTTCTCATCAATTTTTCATAAATGGCGATGCAGAGGCCATTTTTTGGAGCGAGGCGAGGCGAGGGGAGAGGCAGGAGGAGGGGGTACCTTTGTGGTCAGAAAAGGGGCCTCGGGCGGCCGGTGAATTCCGCAAAATGAAATGGTGATCAACCATTTCTCCTCTTTTTTATTTTTGCTATTTGCCTTGGCCATTACCTCTTTTTGGTAGGCGCGGGCAAATAATTAAGGTGAAATGGCCGCCCCCTGATGACCATCATGGGAGCCAAAATGGACAAAGGAGGACCATGTTCTCGCCTAGCTGCTGCTCAATTATTGACTAATCGGCCTTAACTGCTGGTCGTTTGGCTGACATTGCCATTTATAATGCTGGCCAACCACAATAAAAACGCCTCGCCAGTAGTGGACGCCACCTCATTCTCTCGCTCGCTTTTACGCTCTTGTTTTATACAATAAATATGCTCGCGCTTCATTGTGAGCCCCACAACTATGGCCAATATATATTGCGGTGGATCGAGCGATGTAATGCATAACTAATGATGCTTAGGTGGCCAGCTCCTCGGGGGGCACTCGCCGAGCTTGACCACCAGGTGGCGCCGTTTCGAAGCCGGCGAGGCTCCCCAATCGATTCGAGAAAACGGCTTCGAAACTTTCCAGATGCTTTTGTTGGCTTCTTGTCTTTAGCGCAGCGATATCAGCGCCCTCGAACCCCTTCAAAGGAATTCACAGCAACGGGCCCTGTCCACATCATTACTCGTAACTACAAGCCAATCGAATTGCATGACAATTAACAAAGCAATGGCTATTTAAACAGAGCGTGTGGTTTACTCTGTAAGTTATTTCAAACTTTTATGGCATGGCAATTGTATTTTGGGAGATTGAGTTATTCTGTTAATAAATTATTGATTTTATCCATCCGTAGATGGCCATCCTGCCTTAAAAATCAATAATTTTTCTCCTTCACTTGTTTGTCATTCTAATTGCGCAATAATGCCGACATTAATTCATGCAATTGTCCAGGGTGCTGCCCACCCTTACGTTTTTACTTGCGTTGCGTGATTGCATCGCTAGCAGACAGCTTTCATCGAATTGCAAAGATACAAACCCCGTTGCAAGTGAATACGCAGACGTTCTATTTTCATCCAATGAGGTGAAAGTAGGCGGTTCTTCCCCTTCTATTGTGCTATTGTCAAATAAATACATTAGTTAAATTTCCAATAAAACTACGACTTTATCAAATAATACAGATAGCATGAGGAGTTCCAGGAGTTGTCCTATCGACCTGGCAAACTTGACTTGCGTTTACATTTATGTAAAATGGCGGATCTTTTGAAATATAAACGTGCCCATATTGGAAATGATCACATCATTCACATGCTTAACATTCATGAAAATATCATAAAATATCATTGATGACAACAGCACTCGTTTTAACAAATACAACAATAATATTGCAGTTCGCCAATAGATGGCAGTAGCATCTCGCTCCACCCACCAAGTTGCAACTATCTGGACAGTGAAGGGTGTGTTGCAAACTGCACATAAATGCAAATATCAATGCAACTCGCAACGCAAGTAAAAACGCAATGGTTGGCAGAACCCTTTCAGAAAGCTAAAGGTGGGATAAATGTCATGTCTAATATGAACATTGTTAACAGTTTATTAAGACTGGGCAATTTTGGAAGTGAAGACTGACCTATAAAGATACTTCAAATACGTATTATATTGGTTGTCCACTAGTATTTGAGGTTTTTTTTAAATGTGAAAATGTCTTTTATTTCTATGTATACATTTATAGAATGTATAGATATAGATATATAGAAATAAAAGGCAATATATTTATTCTATATATGTATATATTTAAATAAAAGGCATTCTCACATTTAAAAAAACTCAAACACTAGTGGACAACCGATATAATACGTATTTGAAGTATCTTTATAGGTCAGTATTCACTATCGACCTGGTATCAAACCATTATCAACCATTATGCGACCTTCGAAATCGGGTTTTTCATCTTTATGAAACCTCCGAAGATGGGCATCGGGGTTGCAAATCGTTTTTTTTTTTCAGGTTAATTTAATTTTTTTTTAAATAAACGGGACGTTTTCAAATCGAAAAAATAGCTCAGACCCAAGTGGATAACCAATTCTACACGGGTTAAAAAAAACGTAGCAATTTTAGCATGTACTTGAAGCAAAAATGTGTGATTATTTCCCTTGGCAAGCAACATTGTAGTCGAAACCACTTCAAGTGGCTTCGAGCAATATATCTTCAGTATAGGGTCATCAACTCTTTAAAATATCTCGACTTCTGTTCTCAGAAGTAAATTTACGTATAGTTCTTATCTCATTAAGAAAATGTATTTCTAATTAGCTATTGTAGTAATGATTATCTGGTAATGATAAATATTTCCACCGGTCTTTCTCCACTGGCCTATTTCACGATTGCAACGAATTAGAAGTGGCGCTTACAAAGTCCACGACAAAGATCATTGAACCATTCTGCGAGACGCGTTGTTCAACAAGATGTTAAAAACGTTGAGCAGGAACGCATGTCCCCAAACTGCCATTCTGTTATTGTCAACAATCGCGCATCACGCCGGCCATTTTTAGTGTCTGATCTTTGTTTCACTGCCAATTATTGCCAACAATGCACTGACGTAGCTGCAATTTAGAGGCCTTTCGCATCAAAACCAGTGCAGTGATAGGTTCCATCAGCACCTCTAATTAGGGGGAGATGTTTTTTTTGCCAGACTGGGCCACGGGACCCTCCTCCCCCAAACGCCATCTCACGACAACGGACTTCCGCCGCGTTGTGTCCCATCGTGGCAATTTTGATATGCCAAGCATGCTATCTAGATGGATGCGACGACAGATGGACACCATGCATGCAATAATGCACCACCCACGAGCAAATCCATTCTGACACTGTACACGGTTCAAAATCTCCAATTTGAGCTGCAAAGTGGTTTATCCAATCTCGGAAAAAAAATTGCCTTCCTCGAGGGAATGCTGCAGTAAACACGAGTACACTTGTATGCGCATTTACAAGTTTTAAAAAACTGCTCAAAGAACTGCCAAGAGTCAAGAAAAACGCAGGGCTTAAAATTGTTTAACGATTCAATAAGCCAGAATGAAAACATGGGAAAATTAAAAATCACCTTGGAAATTTTAAATTTCAATTTATAAGTTCTTTTCACAGTTGCAGAGATCAAAACCAGTCAAATCTTAAAAGCTATTTCCATCTGCATATTGTCTTATTTATGAATGGTTCAAGACGTACTGCTAAAACAACAAAGCAATTGGTTATGAGATACTAGCAATATTAAAAATCGTGAAATTTCAATGGTAAAACAGACATCAATTTACAATTTTGTTCCAATTTTGTAGAAATTCACTCCAGACTTTCTATCTGTTGCTATTGTTTTTAAACAGATTAACATTTTCAACTTTAATCTTACAAATAAACATGTCTTAAAGTAATCGCCACAATTACTTTACTCAAAGAGTAAATTATTTCTCGATTTTCAAATAAACTTTCTAATAAAGAAAACTACAGAGCCTGAACCCACGGTTCAAATCAACTTGTCAAACTTGACTACTTGTCAAACGACCCATTTCGTTAATAATCCACACACTTACCGAAAATGAGCATCATTTTGGTAGAATAGGTTACATCAAGTAGAAAACATAGCCGACGCCAAACTATAAAACAATAGAAAAACTTCCTCAATACCTTCCTTGACATTGGCAATCACAATGCATTTTGGGAATGTCCCAACACCGCGCGGAAAGGCCAAGAAAGGCGAATCTAGTGTATTTTTGGAATGCCTAGTCTATTTCAAGGACTGTCCAATTATAAGTTCCTATTTTATTCCATTCATGATGCCGGTTTCAGGGCATATAATGAAGCGAATGGCGGTCCAATCCAGCGTCCTGTTTCGCGAGAACCAGCAAAAAAACAGGAAACTGTTGTCCCCGCTCGCAGATGTATAAACGAGAAACAAATTGAACATTACATGCTCACACTTATTTTAGGAAGAATAAAGCGCTACTATGTTCGTAATTAAGCCCCAGTCTGGTAGCAGTACCTATAAGTAGCCATTGCAGTTTGGATTCTGGGAGAAATGCCAATGCAAAGGAAAAATGCTGTGTATGAGTAATGCTGCTGATATTGGCAAGTGCTGTTGTAAAGATTAGCACCTACTGTCAATGACACAGAACCTAGCCAATCAATGCATCACAGCATCGTTTTTAAGGCAGTGACCAACTTCTGCTATTTTCAGTCACTGGTATCCAGAATTGAGCCAGCTAGCTGCTGAAGAAATGGCTGCCATTCCGCATCCAACAAAGTGCAAATTCTCATTTAAAATGGGGGTAATTCATCGCTGTCTTCGCGTATTGCCGTTGTGCTCACGATCATAGTGGCTTCAAACAATAATTCAGCAAGGCCATTTGGCCCGAGCCCAATTTTTCTGGGCGCATAAGCGTATTTAGGGATGCGCCATCAACCCGTGCATAAATCCGCCTTCAGAGGAAAGGGGTAAGCGGTTTTTTTTCGGCCAATTTGCTTACAAAGGAAGTCCCATGTGACGCCATACATGGCCCGATTAAGACATACACTGTAAGACCATTCCGGGGGAAAACCGTAGGCAAGGACACTTTTCCTGAGAGCAAACTGAAGCGATTTGATTTGCTGAAATCAAATGGTAGCAATTCCAAAAGGGCACTTCGCAGATTTCCAAAAGGACAATCTTAATTAAGCTAAGCACAGAACCTTTTTTCTCAAAAACCACGCAAAAAAATAAATAAAAACAAGGACAAGACAATTTTTGACAGTCTTTTAGAAATTATCAGAATGTCAAAAAAACAATCTTCTCCGAAATTCAGAAGGTTTTTGAAAAGAAGGAAATGTATTGCGAACTCCCACTGAAATCAATATAACTAACAGGAAGGGATTCTGTGTCTCCAAATACATGTACATCTTATACTCCAAGATGATTCAAGTTTAGATGCTAGCAGTATATCTTTTACCACGGATTTTTCCGTCAAGAGACGCTACATTCACCAGACGAAACCCACCATCTTACACACCTTAAGAGATTTAGGGATTCTCAAAAAAAATCATATTATTTATTATCCCCCACTCCCCTCCAGTTCATTATCGACCGAATTGGGCAACCCCATCCCACATCCCCAAAAGGGCCAAAAACTCATGTCGTTATGTCCCTAGCATGAGCCGTCGTAATTAAAAAATAAATTACATCACATGACACCGGAATTTAATAAAAAATGGCATCCTTTTGGGGCATTCAACCTTACAATGAATAGATCATTAACACATTATTAAGTTGGTTTTTTTAAAATAATCATATCATTTGAGGAAATTGTTGTTAATAGAGGTCTTTTTATGACGTTTTATTCAATAAGTCATTAAATTGGAAAAGAAGAAACCAATGGGTGACTTCTGATTATGGAACAGGATGATATCCATTCACAAAATAACCTAAATGTAGTCATACATGCACATATATGTGCGTGCAATTTAAATACGTTAGTAATGGTTGCTACTCAGCGTGTTTCAGAAATGTGTACTTCCCTTAAAAGTTGCTTAAAAGTGAAAATACACCAAAAGCGATCTGTAGTTTTTAACGATGAATTCCTTCAAGGTAATTGAGATACTATTTCGCAAGCACATAAAATTAGAACAAACGTTCCCATTTGAAAGTTGTAGAGGACGACAATATTAGTCTAAAAATGCTTAAATTTACGTGCTGATTTATTAAGAAATTAATCAAGCTTTATTGATGAATCTTAACACCAGGAAAATTGCAAGCAATTAGTTGCTATAAGTGGGAATTTTGTCTAGCCGGATGTTTGTTTAAACTCAGTGGAAACTCAGATTTCCCATTGTGAGTGAGGACACTGAAAAGTGAACCAGTTTTGAGGAACTTGCATACTATAGGTGTAAAAAAATGCTCGTTATAAGTGAGTTCTGCTGTATTTTAAAACGCCCAAGCAGTAGCGGGATTTGAACCCCACTGTTCCCTGGCCAACCTACAGTACATGAGCATCCTACATGCACTTCAATATTCCACCACCAGGTGTCGCGGCCCGCTCGTCTCGCAAGCGTGCGCTTCATGTGACCTCGAAAGATACCTATACGAATCTGACATCCTCTTTTTTTTCCGCAAAATTAGCGCAAATAGTCGTCGGGAATTCGGGAAATGTCTCCGTCGATGCTCGTGTCATAACCCCTCGGGGTTTTTTTTTCGGGCGTTTTTTGACACGTCTCCAATATTAATCCGCCTGGATTAGCAAGCGCATCAGTCAGATATAATCTTCATTTTTACAAATGGCGAATTGCTAAGTCAGTCAGTCACTCAGTGGCCGTCTCCCGAGAAATCCGAAACAAAGTTGTACGCGAGCGATTCAAAGCGATGCTAAAATTGTCCTCCGCCCTCCCAAATTTAGCATCCGGTGCCACCAGAAATAGCACTTGGCTGCACCTTCCCGTTCTATTCTGAATCGGGCAAATGAAAGCGGAGGCCCGAAAATAGCCCCAACCGTTCGCTCTCTGGGCCATTCTTCACCCCAACACACCCAGGTGACGTCAACACTCGCATTTTTAAAATAAGGTGCAACATTTGGCTGCGGCAACGCCGAGCATCCGAACCATCTGGTTAAGGTGCGTGCGCGCGCAAAAGAAACGTCACAAAATGGCAGTAAACGAAAGGGGTGAAGCTTAAATAGAGCCTCCATAAGCCAATGTGGCCTAATACGGCCAAATGTGAAATGAGATAAAAACTCAATTTTCCGCCCCGCATCTCCGGACAGCCGGATAACCGACGTTCGAACCCCTCCTCAAAGGTGCTCAAAGGCCTATTAAAAGAGAACGAAGACGCAACAATTGCGCCCTGGGCAAAACTGCCGAAATGAAAACAATTGTTAGCGTTCGTGATAGTGCCAAGCAAGGACTTGTTTTTGCACAGCCGCATTGCTGAATGTTCGCAAAAAGATGCCCAAAACGGAGAAGCCTTCTTTTTTAGCCCTCCTAACTTTACCCGACTTCTAAATCAATCAGATTTCAATGTTTTATAAGTACAATTATCAGGAACCTCTAATAGATCCCAGCAACCCAAGAATATCTAATAGATCAACCCGTTTTAAACACTATACTCACAATGTTAATTTTATTAAAGATTAATATCTTTCGAAATTTTAACATTGACAAGTCTCCATACACATACATGAGCTAAATATGCGTAGTCCATCTATGCCAACCAGATGTTACCACATACATGTATATCACCGTAAAGACATGATTATTTCTTAATTGAAAGCCACCACTCATGTGCTTTAATTTAACATCGAAAGAAATGTCTTTTATTCGCTTATATCATGTTATCAACTGTTTAGATAAGTTGTACAAATTAATCATTGCCCTTTGTCCAATAAGGTAATACAGAATCTTTAATCAACGCATTGCATACTTAAATATTGCATATTTGGGGTCTACTCCTCGCAGTGGTTGAACTTACATTCAAGTAATATTACACAATATGCTAAAATAAAAATAATTCATAAATTTAGGTCGCATCGTATTCTTCCTAAGTTGAAATTGAGTAAATATATTCTATTTAATATTTTGTGTTTGCTTCTTATGGGTAAAATTTATCTATGGTATACATGTAAGTCTATGTGCTCACCAATTAACACGTGTTTAAATAAAAATTAAAAATTAAGCTATTCCTTCGTCAATTTGTCAATCATCTTTGTTAATATTTCGTTGATTTTGTCAATTCAGATTAAAAGATAAAAAATGAATAGCACTGAATTGGTTTGCAAACATATTTACTATTACAATCTCATATTTAATTAATCCAATTGCGATTTCAGTTTATCATCAAGTAAAATCAGTGTATCGATTAGCTGATATTAAAGATGGTGGTTATGGAAGCGCTGTAATCCGCCAGGGGGCGAGCGCTATCGGTCAACTTGCCAAACAAATGATGCTACGCTATAAGAAAGATGTGTACGGAAAATTTTGTGACAGTTTGAGATGAGGCGGGGATGTAAACGAGTCACTTCTGAACTCTTTTAACGAACGTAAATTGGGACAAACTAAACTCCTGTTGTCCTTGCCACATCAAATTAACAAAGATGGAGGACAGGTAAACAGTTCGCTAATACGCTTAAGCATGCAGTAAAGGGCCCTTCTCCGAATGGTACTAAAACAAACAACAGCACACTTTTAAAGCCAGCAATTACTTAAAAGAATCTTCAGCCATTTAATAAGTGGGTAAAGCAACTTACCCAAGAGTTATCGGTGATAGTCCTAACGATTAAAAAGCAATGTATTTCACGATATTCAGAGCACAAGAGCACCATCACCGGCGCTGGTAGAAGCAAACGTAAAAAAAAAAATCATCTGCTAAAATGCCCGTCAGGTTTTAAGTTCGAATTACCAAAAAAATGCACAATTTTCATATTTGTTGCGTAGCTGAAATACGGCAATCGTGTAAAGCAGACTGCGGGCAAGAGAATTCGAAGGTTCATCATCATCTGGCAAAAATACAAGTTTTACGTTGTTAGGCTTATATTTACCTATTGAAAAATTCTAGGAATAGTACGGTGTTAAAGCGAAACAAAATAGGCCACAAACATCCTTGCAGCGTGTTGCAATCATACTGGAGTGGCAGATCGATCCGCAAATACACACCATGATGATCGTTGTTAATGTTTTGATAAAGTCCATCTTTTAACCTCAATTCAATCCTATTCAACTCAACATCACTTACAATTACTGTCCTGTGTAGCACCCACAGTATGTACCTATCCAAAAAAGCGCACTATTTAAACTAAATCTCCATTGGAAATGGTAAAATTTGGGTCTCTTGTCCTGAAGAATGTTGAAACAATAGCATAGATCCGAATGAGATCAGATTTTTAAAAAACGGATTGTGATGACAATTTCTGTCACCTGGACATCTACTGAATTCCCTCACCAAATTCTCAGCAAAGTAACTGAGTCAAAAAGATCCTGATTAGATCCTCTTGCCTATTTTGGTGTCTCGCAGTTGCAAATCAAGCAGCCCTAGGTTGCACCATTTCGAGCATCTGCACCAAACCAACTCTGTAAGGATTCCAGACCTGTCAGCAATTTCCAGAGGTGATCGGAGTAATGATAAGTATTTCATCTCTTTCACGTTACGGGACTTTACTGATTAGCCAAACCAATATTAAGGGTAATACTGATTACCAAATAGTTACTCAAAAACGTCCATTTATGGCCACACATTCACGATGACAGTGGAATTTTTCTTGCTCTTTTGCATAAAATTACAAAGACTAGGCGCTCTTTCTTATCTCGTTTTGTTTATACACTCGTTTGATATAACAACCATGTCTCTTTCATGCAGAACAGAATTATCAGCAAAACTGATGGGCACGCAAGACATTTCGGTAGATTCAAGTCGCAGTTTGGATCACAATCTAATATACTTACACGCTTGTGAATGCACAACGACCGAACCTCATGTGCTGTAAAAGACGGGTGTATTACTGTGCGCAATGATAGCATGACAATATCACATCTCCTAAGAAACAGGCCAGAACTGTTGTTTGGCGTCACCCCATATCCATTTTTGAATTATGACAAAACGAGCATCCTGTACGCATAAAGCCCAGCGGCTTGTTTAATTTGACATTTTAATTCGCACCGATCAATGCAATGTGCAGGGTTTGTAGCAATTGTTCCTCGCCGCAGACCCTTAACTTTTAAAATTATGTCAACAGCGAATGTAACAATGAGCAATGGCGATCGGTCTCTTTTCGTGCATCTGGGAGGATATGGGGGGAGCTGCCCCCATCTCCGGCTTGATATTGGCAAGCCATAATAAACAATGCGCACAGAACGCACACATCCAGCTTGGTCAATTTATTCTCGCCAAATCTATTGTTCGCATTGTTCTCCTCCGTGTTGTTGACGTCCTTGTTCAAATAGCAACAGGCTTCAACCGCATTTATTGGTTTTAACTCAAATCAAAACAGAAGGTAAAACACAATCGGCTGGGTGGCGAAAGCGGCGTGGGGTTACGGCGACAAAAGGCGCGACATTCACAAAACTACAAAACTGCTAATATTGGCTTTTTCGCAATACTGACCACTATACATCCTGGCAGAGTTGCCAAGTCTGAAAGAAGAAAACAAGCGCGGCCATCAATAGCTTCGAAGGAAACGTTCAGGTGAAATTGTCCAAACAATGGCAATTCGAAGACAAACAGGTGCCAACGTGTAGGCTGCCACGCGCTGCCTGCAGGCTGGCAATGATTGCGAACCTTCAGGGGCAAACGCAGATGCTCCAGCGAAGTGCTGTGCCGTTCTTGTTTCAACATATTTCTCTATATTTCACCAACATCCTATTTTTGAAGCGGAAACCACACGCTGCTTCACCTCCACTCCAAAAACATTTTATTCCTTTACCACATTCGCTCCAGCGTTGCCTACCAAGAAGAGTGAGTAACTAGTGGGACAAAATTCCTTAAATTACCCTTACCACGGATTATACACGTATCAGAGATATAGAAAATCTTCTATGGCCTTTTACTTTTGGAACATAGCAAATAAAGGACCCTGTGGCGTATTGCATTTTCACGATATACTTTAATAATAACAGTAAGGACTTTTATTATGAATAATGTATTTTTATTTTTATTTTCAAGAAATGCACCTTATATATCTGGAAAAAAAAGGTTCAATGTTCCGTATGTTAGGATTTGCAAGGCCTCGTCAAAAGCAATCGAATTTGTGAAAAATATCAATTTGAATAATAACGGGTGCATAAATGAGAAGTATCAAAGATTGCTGGCTTCTGAAAAACGGGCTTTGTTTTGAAATCAGGCTTTAACTCATTCGTTTTTATTTGAAAACAGATATTATATGAAAGGATTACTTTTATTCCAAGATTACTTAATTTTTCATGCAAATATGTCTTAAAATGTGACAACAATCGATTCGAAATTTTAGCCACTCTAACAACTTAATGTAGCATCACGCACCATGTGAACAAAGAAGAAAACCATAAACACATTTCCTTCCCAACTAATCGATCAATGCTCAACGATACTTTAGAATTCTTCAATATGATTACGTTTGAGTCGTCTTAATAAAATGTGGTTGGAAAAATATTTGTGCCGTTTGCATAAATAGTGTCAAACCGTGAAACCTTGCCTGTACATGTTGATTCTCGTTATAACCGTCACAAACCCTGTTGTGATCCTGCTGGTAAATTATTAAAAGGTGCTTTGAACAACAACAAACTTTAAAGAAATTGTATTCCAACATGCAACGTTTGAAAGCAGTATTAGCGGATCGTCCATAAAGCACGTCCAAGGAAGTCAGTTTCCACATCCTTAACATTCTATTTGCTGGACGACATCGTCGACGTCTGGGTGTCTATTTGGTGTATTATCCTAACTAAGGGATTACAGTCACCCTGTACCACAACCAAAAACGGCTGGCTTCAGTCGGGAGCTAAAGTTGTTGCTGGCGAAAAAGTAACAGCTGCCATCGTTTGTTTCCATCAATCACCCCCGCCATTCGTCATTTTTGGTCGTCTTGGTAACCACAAGGTATTGGAGGCAAAAAAACGCGGTTTCCAGCGCCCATGCCACAAGCATTTCTTGTGGGGCGATGAAGGGGCCAGAATGTGCAACGAGCTCCAATAGCGCATGGTGGGAGTCCTGGCCTAGGGCAAACGAGTCTTATTTGATGGATAGTCTGAGCCCAGTTCCTCCATACATGACAAATGAAGGTGGAGCGAAAGACTGCTTCCTACTGATATATGCATGCTGCAAGATCTATCCGAGGCTTGAGGAGCCAATTAAAACGGCCTTCCCAAAACGTGGAACAAGCGAACCATGAAGTAAACATTTTTCCTAAGTGAAAATGTGGGTGTATTTCATTAGTAGTTGAAAAGTTTGGAAACAAGAAAACTTATCGATGCCCAAAGATAGTATACGACCATCGTCTCACAACTTAAAAAAATTGGCCAAAGAATTAAACAAGAAAATGAAAGATTTCTCCGATGTATGAATGTAATGCCCAACTTTATACTCAATCTTTCCTCCAAATTTTTTCAAATATAAAAACGTTTCCCCCCGTAAAATCAAGACATAACTAGTCTTACGATGCTCATATCTGCCATAATTACTGATGAATTTTTAGCAAGTGACGCAAATGTCATTATTGAGAAAATCTTTGGTAAAATTTGGTATGCTGTTTCCATTAATCGTGGATATTGTTTTTTAAATGGAGCGAACTAATGAAGAATTTTGTCAAAATATTAAAAACAAAATAAAAATTGAAATAAACCTCACGTATTTATTCTCTTTAACATGACGAAGCTAGTATTCTAGAAAGTTGTATTTTTTATGAAATCTGCGATAACATTTAAATATTTTAAAAAACTGAATATACAAACTCGAACAAGACAAAAAGATTATGAAATACCCAATAAATAATGGATCCAGAAAAAAAACCAATAGAAGCATTAAGAATGACATGACATTGACACCAATATGACAAGAAGAGATGTGAAAAAACGTACAGCAAAAAACAAAAAATAAAAATACACTGGTAACTTACATTCTTCTAAAAACATTAACGTCTGTGTACTATCTGTGTACCGTAACAACAACAAAATATTTTCAATTGCATCAGAATATTAATTAATTAGAAAAAAATAAAAAATCTCAAGATGAAATAGAGGGCGATGTACCTGATACTTCTTCAGATTCGCCACTGCTTACAAATCTATACGAGAATACCCCTTAATTTATCAATGATGTCTGATGCTTCATGCATCATTCAAATTTAGAACACTCCATTCAACGCTATGCACAAGGTGGAACTATTAGAATAACAACAGTGGTATTCAACATGGTCGCCTACGTAACCTATATAAGTCGTACCATTGAGTCTAAGAAGGGGCACTTTGGAGCAACGGGATTGGTTGAGCCTTAGCCTGGTGAATGGCAAGGCATCAAAACCGTATTTTCTTACAACTTCCTTTCAGCTGTTGGGCTTTAAATCTGGAATTTTCATTATGACTACTCAGAAAGTGTTAAAAAATCTCCCCAATTGAACGTAGAAAATAAAAAAGAACAGATAACGAGCGTATACCCTAAATCCACACAGCTCAGGAAAAAAGAGGGATCACTTACCAAAAAGAAATACGAATGAGTTCAACGCTGATGAGTGACCGATATACAGTCAAGTGAAGTCATCGAGCCATTTTAGCTGTTTGTTTTGAAATTCTTTAGCGTAGGGGTCTGGATTCCAGAAACTCGCGTTATTAGGGAGGAGAAAAGAAAGTGGGGAAAATGAGAAAAAAAAATCATCAGGTGGGGATTGTGATAAAACTGTTTCGCCCCCTTCATCTACCTTTATTTTTGTATTAGCCTACAATTTCAATTGTCGTAATAAGCAGCAATAATGTTTTTCCGTCATATTAATTAAAAAAATTTAAAAAAACATGCTTTTTTTTGTTCTTGTTAACATACATGTAATTAGTGATCATGTACTGCATATATAACATTTTACATAGGTTTGTAACAGGCACAGAATACTTTGCGAAATAAGTAAATCGTCCTGAATCTAAATTGCAATTGATTGCAAATTGTATTCGCTGTTCTGTCTAGTCCAAGTAATTCGACATTCTATTTTAAGAATTTACACCCAATCGACTCAATTTGAACATTGGCAGCTAAAATGTTTTAAAATTTACTAAGGTAACTATTGGATTCAGTAATATTTTTAAGAATTAACTCTATAACTCACTTCCAACGTTCTGAAATAAGTTATTATAATTTATTGAAACGTGTGCGCCAAAAATACCTTTATCAAGTAATTTTATCAAACAATGAAATAGGAATACAGTGTATTTCAAAATCGGAAACACCGTTTGTTGCAAGTGAAATTACCCTACTTTTTAAAGTCCTTTGAACGTATATGAGATCTGAACTGTATAGCTCGAACTTATGGCAATAGTTATGTGATTAAAATTTAGTTAACAATACAATATAGGACATGTTATATCTGCACAGTTCATTGTAGAAAGGGCTTCTACATGTATTATAAATTCATTCGAGAACTAAAATCACCTTCGATATTAGACAATTGAAAAATTAATATCAACTCAACAAAGAAACTGTCAAGCAAATATTGCCTAAAAACTCATTAAATAATTATTCATAAACGAGATTAATTCAGAGAAAAACAAAAACTTTAATAAGTTTAATTTCCAGGATATTTCAGTCAACCATTAATATTTTCGTTATTGGCTCAAAATGTATAGACGCAATCCCTGTAGTAAAACATTTGAATTTCCCGATTTAAAATGGCGGTTTGAAGCACCTAATAAAACCCAGATAGCAAACAGCGAATGGAAAATTTAACAAAGTTCTCTTAGTGAAATCGCTGCGAGCAACTGAAATAACTAAATGAAGAGTTTTTCCCAGTGCAGTAAACTCGCAACACATGTGTAACAACACGTGTTACAGTGTATTTTCTCGTGAAAGACAGTTGTCGTCGTGTATTTTTTTGCGTCAATGATAAAAAATGAAATTTTCGAGATAAACGCGGTATCGAGGGGCGCTTCCCGAACACCAACTCTCACAACTGTTGAACATTATTTCATATCTAAAAAATAAGCTATGTAGAGACAAGAAAAAAAATGATTTTAAATCCATTTGAACAGAAGCTGTAACATGGGAGCACCAAATGTTCAAATAATTCAGCCTGGTATCTTTTTGTTGATAGGGCCGAAAGGGTCGGCTGATTATTTAGTGTCTGGCGGCAGATGAACCTCTGAGGACATGCAATAATTTGAATACATGCAGCTAGGTCTGATTTCACCCAGGGGAAATTCTTTTGCTTTCAAAACTGCACTTCTTTTTAACTTTCCAACACTTTCTTATCAAGCAAACGAATAAAAACCCATCTTGGAAAAATATTTACGATTAGCAAACACATGCGGGCTCAGTTGGATCTGATAGAAGCTTCCTATATTAACACTATTTAAGGCGAAAATAAATCTCGGTATATGAAAGCCCAAACATTGAAGTACAAGAACATGTATGGATTTTGGAAAAATTACACGACTTCAGATAAGTCTAAAAGCGCAACAGGGGCGCCATTTTAATGGAAAACGATTAAAAATCAAAATATTGAAGAACTGAGAAAAGTGAAATGACGACAGGCAAGTGCCGGATGTTTTTAAAGTTTCGTCGGCTTCAAAATCCCAGACGAGTTCAAGGAATTTAGAATTAAAAATCGCATAAACTATTTCAAAATTTCCATTAAAACTGAAAGATCAAAGTATCGTGTATTTGGTCGATGAATTTCTCGAATGTGCCACATGTATATTAATTCCCTACAATGTACAGTGTACATTTTGTATAATAATGCATTGTATCCCTTTTTTAAAACATCACTGCTAAGTTTGTACAAATATGATCTTGATGCATTCAAAACTTTTCAAAACTTTCCAAAATCCATACATATACTTGCAATTACAAAATCTCTATAGCCTTCGTAACATTAAGAATACCAAAACTTTAATATCTAAAATGAAATTTAAATGAAATCGATAATTTCATCAAATAATGAATGGACTAGGAGTTTTTCACAGCATAGCAAATATAGGAAAATATTTTTCACGCTGCACAATTTTAATCCATTTTGCCCAAATGAGTCATTAACAGCTATTTAACAAAGAACCAAACTGAGCCACTGTAGATGAACGAAATGCCTCCAGATAACCGTTACACTGCCTAATTTCGCAAAGCATTTACAAGCATTCTTACACGAGGAATTTCGCTGTTTGTAAAAACAACAAATACCACACAAAGAGAACCAGACGTTACTCTTATCTGTACCCTTATGTTAACAGTCTTCGTTAAAAGTTGGAGGAAGAGAAGCGAAAAGGGGGAAATATGAAAAGGAATCCCATTTTATTATATTCATAAAAATGAAGTATGTTAAACAAGTGTTGGCTTTACGACATGTATATAAATTACACTTAAGCATATAATAATTATTATTTAAGTAGAAATTTATGTCTGCTATTCTTGTCTCGAAACGTTTCTTCAAAGATGAAGACTTACATTCACGAAGGAGTATGTAAAGTATAGTAATATTATAATATTATTCTTAATTAATATGTCCAAAATTAAACAGAGCTTAGGAAGCTATTTATCCTTCATTTAACATTAATTTTAACTAGACACATGAAAGTCATCTTAAGAGCTTAAATGTAAAATTCAAAAACTTGTATGCGTAGTATTACAAATTAATTTATTGTTAAGACCAAAATAATAATTTATTATGCATTGATTGAAAACTAAGTAAATACGGTATATATATTATATTTATTTTGGTTCTTTAAAAAGGCAACAAAAAACTCAAATAATACAAATACTAATATATTAAACAATTGAAAGATTATACATTCCATTGTTATTATTACATACTAATTATTCGTGATAATTATTTTAACACTAAATATGACTTCATTTAAAATTCCATCCTACTTTCAAAAAACTACCTATTTCATGGCATCCTTTCCACGAGAAATACTATGAAAAGCAAATAAGTTTTATAACACCGACATTATTTTATCAAATATCTGATGAGTTGTTGGCAATTCATTAGATAGCGGTACGGTAACTTTAATTTAAAACTTTACATTATACAAATATGACATGACATGGAGGTTACTGACTTATTTACTACTTTGTTATCCCTTACCATTTTACTTGTTTGTTAAAATTTATATTTTGAACTTCAGACTGTAGGCATTGTTTGTGTATCGATAACAGTGTACTGGTCTTCAATTTTAATTCAGAGCATTAAAATAACCAAATAAAGTCGCCCTGTGTTATCGAAACCAAGTGGCATAATCTTTGAAAATGGAGTGCACGGAGTAGATATATGTAAGTCAAATATAAAATTTGAATAAAAATTGACTGACAGAAATTTGACGGAAAACATTATACAATTATTGAATATTTTCTGCAAATATTGTTTAACTATATAGTTTAAGAGCATGCTCAAAAATACCCCTCGAATATAAACCGTATCAGGAGAAGTGAAAATGTCAGGAATCTCGACTCTTTGTCAGTTGTTGTTCATGGTGAGTAATTAAGTAGGATGGAAGGGAAAGTAACAGATGTAGATTACGTCAAGAAGTCAATTTTCACCTTATACAGAGTGAAGATTTTTGAAAACGATGAATTTACGAGTTTCAGACGTTTATGCAACTGCCAGATTGGGTAGTTTTTTGGGCGGCGTGAATTATGGACGACATTACAACAAACCGTCATCCAATGAACATGCGCATATGCAAAAGTATCAAAAAATCAGAGTTGAAACCGTCACGATTTTGTCTATTTTTTGCGCGTTGCAAAAGGAGCTGCACAAGAAATAAAAACTGCTTGGAATGAGAAAGATGCGCGAGATAAGTTTGCGAATATAGCAAACTATTATGAAAAGCCCTCCTCCAGCCCCTCCTGCAAAATAAATAAAAATATCCCTAATATATGCAGTACGCAGCAAAGATAAAAATAAGATACGGATGCGAACGCGTACAAGAATGACACGTTGAAAAAATGGATGATTTCGGGTTTTTTATAAGACGGCTTAAACAAATTCGGGTGCGTTTATCTTGCAACCTTAGAAGCAGGTCCTGCGACTTTTGGTAATTATTTGATTAAACGAACCTCTCCTTGCTTATAGAATTACAATTGGCTTACATGTTGGCACGTTTCAAGTGAATCTTGATATTCGCTATCTTGGGTTTGACAGAATTTTTTTAAGTAAATAAAGATTAAAACAGGACTTTTCTTAGACACAGATGGGCATCAACTGCCCGAAACCAAAATGGCGGAAAATGGGAGAGTGTGTTGGATAACATACAAGATGCGATATTGCAAACCACTCGTGATGGTGCAATTTCCACGTAGTTTATATTATACTCGGGTGGAAAAATTAAACATGATTTAACCATACTTGTTCGGACCAGAACTTGGTCATAATTGAAATTTTACGGCCATATCTGTCCATTAATACCCATACGCAGAAGAAATGCATTTATGAAATGCGTGCATACATACTGTGTATAGATTGAGACAATATGCATTTGGAAACGAATTTCCAAATGCATTTAACGATGTTATAATTTACAATGGATTTTAAATTCATGCCTCAATTTTTCATAAATAGCTAAGTATGCAACCATACAAGTCTTTATATAAAGCTGCCATATATGACGATGTCAATACATGGCTCACAAATGGCAGGTTATGGCATATTTAGCCCCATATATGACCATATTTAACTTTCCCACCCTGTCCAGGTAACTTGAATCGTGGTATGAAGACAATTAATCGTACATGGACAATATTGTCAATTGCTAATGTGTACATGTTGTATATGCGTCAGACGCCTACAGACATTTGAGAAAATTATTTGTGGGATATTTGACCAAAGAAAGTTTGTATCAGAATAAGAAAAAGAACCTGATTAGAAAAACTGATTATTTTTCGTTCCGATTTATTAATTCGAAGATTTTTTTAATATTTCAAAAATAGTCAATTAAAAATGTGGGACTACGATAAATATGTGAACTTTATTTTCACTTTATATCGTGCACAAGCTGCATCATCCCCTAATGCAGGCGGTCTAAGTATTACTTGCCTTTCAAGACTGTTAAAGATGTTGTACTGGCATCGCCTACAAACCTATAGTTGATATTTTAAGCATGAAGCCGTTATTTATCGCAAGTGGAAAAAACAAACAACGTTATCCCGTTCAAAAAAAATCCCGATCAGAAATGAAAAGTCAGTAACAGACAAAAAAAATCGACTGCGACAAAAAAACGTTTCCTGGCCAATAGTGAGCCCACCGTTCAAAGTTTTTATTTGAAAAATGGAGCAATTATTCAAATGTAAAATGGCGTCAAAACTCCATATTTCAATTCTTCCGATTGCGGTGTAAAACAGATTGTCAAGCGCATAGCTCGAGATTATTGTTGTTGACTAGTTTTTGGAGCCGAAAGAAGCCAATCTGGTTGGTAGGAACACGGGCGACTATTTGAAGCTGTGAATTAGCGTCCATTCAACGCATTAATTCATTTAAAAAATGATGGATGGACGTGGATTAAAACCGGAGGAAGAATTCGTAATTGATGACCAAAAATGTACGTGTCAACTTATAATTGGATTAGATGTAAGATGTCGCGCGGCCCACTTTGGCATTAAGTCCCAAGCGGTATAACTCGACGTCTAGAATATCATGTCCAAAACATGAAGAAAAAATCGCGAAAATACGATTTTACGGATTTGGCATAATTTAGAAATTCTTCCAGATCTTCGCGCTTCAATTTGATGCGAAGATGCGGCTTATGCATGGTGGGGTCATTTGCGTAAATTTGCATACAGTAATGACCACCTGCGACTCCGAGGCAGTGCTTGAGATTGCCTAGCTCGTCGTGCGTGAACATTACCCATTCCAGTTGAGAGTTAAGATGGTTTCCAGCGTATCAAAACCAAGAGCCGCAATTCGGACATGGGATTTATGCAAATTCAAAATTATCTTTGAAGCTGTCGGACTCTAAAAATGATTAAGTCACTAACTTCATTTTCATCCATCTGAACTTTAAAATATCAACACATAAACAAATATATTCAATCCAGGGTTTAAAGAGTGTGCAAAGATTTACTTCCGATGAAAATCCCCGTGATTAATATTATGTTTGATAACGTCTTTTAAAAAGTTTATTCAAATTTATTTAACGTACACGTATTTTCCTCAGCATCTTACTCTTTGATAATACTTCTGAAAATGATCATAATAAAATTACACTTTAAATCACCTGGTTGCGTTTTCCAAAAAACCTTTCGGGGCAATGTTTTTTCGCTAAATAATACCAGCGCATTTCTAACTTTTTTTTATTATTACTATCACGTTTTTTTAAATTTCTCCTACGGTTCGCCTATTACTATTTTTTTTAATCCTAAAAAATGGCCAATAAATCAAAAAGAACTGGTAGTCCTTGGCGAAACAAAAGTTCAAGTGGCATTTAAAAAAAATAAAAAACCTAGACTGTTGTTTGACAACGGATACCATTAAAATTAGAACAAATTCTGATCAAAACTCATGCATATGTAGCTTATCGACGTTTTCATATTCCCACAGGAATCAGTCGGCTGGAAAAAATCTCATAGCATCCATTTCCAATGAACTGTAAATCCGAGAAAATGCAAAATGATACACGACGCAACATTGGCAAAGAATGAACAACAAAGAATCTTGTCTCGATTCTCAAGCAATTTTCTATGACGTGATTTTTTATCAAACATACCATATTTTAGACTGCATTTACCAATAATTACGAAATATTTACGGTATGTGCGATTCAGCTTAAATATATGTAGACAGGGAAGATTAGAGAGATGCATGGCACCAATGACATGTATGATTAAATCGAGAAGTGTCTTTCATAAACTGTCATCCAGGTTCGACGTGAAACATACCAGGACAGTGTTCTCAGGAAGCATGCATTGCCAATCGAATCAATAGTTCTCGATGACAAGCTATCGCCATTACGTGCACACTCCGTTTGGTGTTTTACGCAATCAAATATTAGTTACTTGAAAAGTAATGATGGTGGACGTACACCGTACAAGGACAAGAATTCTGTAGAAAGTAAAGTCGTTTAGTTTCATATCTCCTTACACGAAAATGTTAAACTACATGTGCTATGTTTGGAACTATCTGAAGTATATATTACACAAACAAAACAAAGTTCTGGGAAGTTATGAGTAATGTTATAAATCTAATGATATAATTAATTCGTAGAAGTGTTAAAAATGTGGGAAAACGCCGTATTTGATAAATTGTACAAAGCGTAATTTACGTTATACAATATGCGTCCTGGAATATTTCGACAACTAAATATATAAAATAAATATGTTATTCATAAAAGTGATTATCATGCACCGCAATGTCAGTTTACATAGACATATGGAATGATCGACCAAAAGTAATTCAATGGAAAAATATACTTAAGGTGCTAGCTCGCTTGTGCACTTTTTGCATTGTGCATCCTTCTAGAATTACCATGTTTGATAAAACTAAATAAGATTAACATCATTAAATAAAATGTGTGAATAAAATGATAAAGTTAAATTAAACAATATTAAATTAATAAAAATGTACTGTTTTCTGAAGTACCACATGACGCTCATCAGCTTGTGCTGATGAATGTTTTATCAAACAGTACTCATTTTAACTTTCCCTATTTTTCTGGAACTTTCGCAATAGCGCATAAGAATTTGCTATCGTTTTTCATTTGAAAATAACCTATAGCAAAGAACATACACCAGATAAGTGCATGTCTGGTGGAATGGTATTAAGATTTTGTGAGTGATAACAAGTAATCCGAAGACAAACCGAAGCCAATAAAACGTTTGCAGCAAACTCAGGTTGTTGGAAGCACAAAATTACAAGGACAAGGACGTGCGCACGTGTCAGTGTGTGAGTTCCATTTAACCTCATGCGTTTCCAGTGATTTAACTTTGCTTCAAACAGCCTAGAGCTGCTTCAAACGTTTTATTCGCTTCGGAGTGTTTCTAGCCTTAGGGCCGGTTGCACCAACAGGGGTTAAATTCGAAGGTTAACTAACCTGAGGGTTAGGGTTAACCCCCGGGTTAA